>APFE030984931.1:41052-119512 GCA_000404065.3 Pinus taeda
CATTATAGGGGTCCTCGAGAGCTTGCTCCTTGCCCTTATCGAGTGCTTGCAATATTTTGTCAAACTTAGTGTTGAGCTCGTTCATATTTTGTTTCCAGTTTGTCTAGTCTTTCATTGGCCATTGCTTGAGCTCTAGTTGCTACCATACACCAGCTTGCTGAAAAATTGGGACCGCAAAAATTTTGTGCAGAAATTGAATGGTACCACCTTGCTCAGCTCGTTGTCCTGATGCTGATGGGCTAGATCACAAATAAGTGCTTCGGAAGATTTTAGACTTTTTTCTTTTTTTTGAAAACTCTTAACAGAGTTTTACTCCTTCTTGAGCAATACTGCAGTCGTCAAATCCTCAAAATGTCACTGCCGCCAAAAGTCCTGCGAAAATTAAAGCCAGGCACAGGAACCCTTCACCACTACGCCGATCTAGTGGATCTGAGAGATCTGGATCGTGGATCACTGCTGCTGCTGGTCGGATAGAGCGGCGGGACTAATGTCTGCTGCTGCTGCACTCGCTGATCTGGAATAGATGATGTGCAATCCCCCGATAGAAAGGGAACTAGGGTCTTGAGGAGTGTCAGGTGCTACAGATCGCAATATACATAAGGGTCTGACAGTAGTACTCGGCCCAATGTTTTAGGGCTCTAACTAAGGAGGATCGACGGTACCCTTAGCCGTACAACCCGACTACCCTATTGTACGGGCGAGTAATCTCTCTGAGTGTTGTTCTCGGTGTACTGTAGCCACAAGACGGCCGAAAGTTTATCTATGGCGAGGCTTCAAGGTAGTTATGGGGCTTCCTATATACCCAGAGGGTACGTGGAAGACAGTCCGTGCGCGGTTCTGTCTAATGCGCTACTACTCGAAGGGGTACCCACAGGGGTTACAAGGGAGTCCAACAGACGTGACCAGCTCTTGTATTTCCTGCGTGCATGCCTCCCCAAATCCGCAGGCTTATGCGCTCAACGACAGATCCCGTGGTTTAAAGACGCCGGAACACGTCTCTAGCCAAAAAAAAAAAAATCGTTAAAATTTGGAGATCCCACCGAGCCCTGGAAAGTGCTCTGATACCACTTGTTATGCTTCTTAACCTGCAAAGCAATACCGAACCGAAAATATGCGAGAAAAATACCCAGAACACAGAATATGCGAAGAAAATATACCCAGAACACAGAATAGCAAAGATTTTATTACTCAGAGAGAAATGTTCACGGGCCTCTTCGAGGGGGCAACCTCCAATAGAGCAGAGCTCGATTACAAAACAAGACACGATGCTCCTCGCAGGGAGTCTCTATCCTTTATATATGACTCCTACATGCAATACCACGGGCCAATACCGTGGGTTTTATTAATACCATCTATCTAATACTACCTCCCATTTAACCTTTATTTAATACTACCGCCCATTTACAACTAATTGTGGTCCCATTTGCAACTAACTGGGTTAACCACTTACAAATATTAATATGGGCTTTATTGACTCTTGACTATGACGTGATCCCATGACATGAATAAGGGGGTTAGGGTGCGACCCTAACAGAAATGGTTGACTTGATATCAACCCAAATATTTTATTTTGCCTCATATAATGTTTGTGCAGTAAGTGATTCATCTTATTATTTTTCAATTTGTTTGGTTAGCTTGAAATTCTTTTCTATTCCATCTATATATGCATTATTTGATTTCACTTTTTTCTCTTGCATCATTTCCAATGTTTCTTTTAACTTTTCTATTTCCACATTTCTCAGGGATAAATTTCCCATGGCCTTTGAAAATCTTTCACTAGCTTCTTCACTAGTTGACCATGTTTGCACAGTAGAGTTTCCTATGTTTGTATGTTGTTCTTTCTCTTTCAAGAGGCTTTCCATATCGGCTTCCATTTTTTGTATTTGAATGTTCTGCTCCACAATCATCTTCAGCATGTTCTCTTTTTCCTTTTCTAGATACCCTACTTCTTTAGTTTGTGGGTGTTTTGTTGTAAGTAATTTTGACTGCTTTCTTGGTGCTTGGATGCTTGCATTTATGTTCTTGATTACTTCTTCAATAACATTGACATCATTAGGATCTATTCCTAATTTTACTACTAAGTCCTCCAATCATTTTATTCTGGCATCCTTAGCTAAGAAAGACATTCTTTATAGCTTAAGCTGAGAATGAATATTGTTCAACAAACTCTTCAATTTTGATGTTCCCATAACCGAGCTTGTTAGTGAGGAATAAATCATCTCACCTTCTTTTTTATGAAGCTTAATCTTATCTATTGGATGTATCTGTTTAGTATCAAAAGAAAACACATAAGTCTTATAGTCATTTGCAATAGATACTAATAGGGGGAATTCCAACTAGCATTCCTTGAGCCAAAGGCTTGAGAAGTGGAGGATTGTTTCCAAACCTCAAAATATGTAGAAGTTTTGAATGATTTTTTATTTTCTTCGCTTTTTTGAATCTAGCAAAGATGTTTTGTTTCCATGAAGAGGGATAAGTAGGAGAAATAGGAAATCAATGGTTGTTTCTTCAGCTTGTTGTAGGGAAAATCTAGGCTCACCTAATAGCACTATTGTAGTAGGTGCCTCTAAATTTCTGCCCTCTAATGATTCTTCTTTTGGTTCATTGATTTCCTCCTTTAGGAAACTTTCAATCCAACTTCTTTAATCCCTGAACTTGTAGGTGACATACTTTCTCTTGGCCATTTTAATTCCTTTTCTTTTAATCTTGGATTTTCCAAATTTGACTGGTTGGAAATTTGTTCTTTAACTTCTTGCAGTGTATTGTATTTGCCCTCCATTATTCTTGACTTGCGTACTACTTGATCTCTATTTTTTCTATATGAACATAATTTTCTCACTTCTGTTTCATTTTGATGGATGAAATTATTCCTAGGGGATCATAAGGCCAATTGGAGCTTAATTTAAATTTCATTTGTTTAAGTAAACTATCAACTTCCTTCTTTATTGCTTTGGTATTAACAATAAATGGACCAATTTTTGCTTTCAACTTAAACTAAGATTTCTATTTCCTAGACACAAAATGGATTTCATCCATATTCATCCTCTACCTAATGAATTCTAAAGCAAAAATCCTCATAGGCAGGAAAATTGGCAATTTGTATGGAAGCAACTCACAACCATAAACTTTGATTTCTATAAAATTTTGATAAATATACCTATATCCAACCTTAGATTTCTAACGAAGATGTAAAATCCTTTATGTGGACATTATAGGAACTGCATCACTTATTAAAAGGAATAATTCTATATATATAAATTGATTGACAAAATCACTGAAAGAGTACTCCTCTGTGTTTTTCCTAACCAATGTAGTCCAATGGATAACTGACTACGGTCTACCCTGTGAATCCATCTTTTGCAATAGAAATGTGAATCTCTCTGATTGGTGATACAAAAAGCATATATACTAAAATATATTGATTCTTGAAATACCCCTCAGCACTAAATTTTAGAAATTGGACACGGATGACATCTAATAAAAACTAACTAAAATTAAATAGGAATGAGGGTTTCTTTCTGCATGAGAAAAATGAAAGGAAATTGAAAATTACTTAATCCACCCATTGATTGTTTTGATAAACCAAAAGACAAGAAACCATGGAAATAACTTTCTTGTACATTTCTATAAAAATTGTAGAAGAGTATGGTAGATTGGTTTGGGGAAATTCTTAATTCTTAGGAATAAAAGTGTTAGAAAATTATATATTACAAAGCAATGAAACACATAAAATATATTGCAGAAATACAAACACATAAAACACATAATACAAGAGAGACACAGATATACGTGGTTCACCCAATTTGGGCTACTTCCATGGAGAAACAGCCAATCCTTCCTTTTATATTATCTAGCAAACTGAAGAGATACAACCTACAGCAAATCCAATGTAATTCCCTCTTCGCTCTCACAAAATATCCTATCTCTTTCTCAATCATAATACAGATATACAGACGTAATACAATTCCCTCATATATAACTAGGGGTTACCTTCTAAGGCAAAAAACCCTAAACTAAACATAACTTCTACCATCATATCTTTGTCTAATGAACTGAACAGATAGACTACGAAATTACAACATTTTACAAGGAAATTTTACATCTATTTTTAGCTTCAGGGGTGTTGCCCCCGATCCCTCGCCATGGGGGGCTCCCGAAGGTCGCAGCTAACCCCCCGGACCCCCCCTACAGCGTATATTTTATCGGTGGCGTTACCACCACATTATGAACTGGGGTCCAATGTGGTAATACCTCTAAATAAAGAACATAATCATGCTCCACACCCAACAATCTCCCACTTGGAGACTAATTATAGCAACTTCACCGCTGCTTCATTTGCTCGACAATGACTCCACTTTGGACCTAGATATTTCTCATCTTCTTCATCATACTTGAAGACCAATTGAAATTGAGCAGACTCTCATTTTCTCCCTAGTTACAACTTTTGTTAACATATCTACAGGATTCTGGCTAGTGTGTATATTTTCTATCTTCAATTGTCCATCTTCCAATGTTGACTGTATGAAATGGTACTTGAGTTGTATATGTTTAGTCTTGGAATGAAATGCAAATTTCTTTGCAAGATGTATGGCACTCTGGCTGTCAATGTATAACCTGCCCAACTCTTGCTTCTTAGCCAATTCATCCAGAAACCTTTGTAGCCAAATCATTTCTTTACTAGCTTTTGTAGCAGCAACATACTCTGCTTCTGTTTTTGAGATTGCAACAACACTTTGCAGTTTTGAGACCAAACTAACAGTTGTTCCACCTACAGTAAACACATACCCTATTTTGCTCCTCCTATTATCTCTATCACCTGATATATCTGCATCAACATATCCCTGTAGATCAATGTTTGAACCACCAAATCATAATGCTTTTTTTGTGGTACCTCTCAAATACTTGAGAATCCACTTCACCGCCATCCAATGTTCATTCCCTAGATTGTTCATGTACCATTGCATACATTAAGCTTCCAACTACTGATGCATATGGAACTTTAGACATATTAGCCATTTCTTCCTGAGTGTTGGGACACATTTCCTTAGTTTGAAATGGCTAGCCAAAGGTATACTAACTAGTTTTGCATTCTACATATTAAACCTTTTCAACACCTTTTGTATGTACTCACTCTAAGACAATGTTAATTTGCAATTCTTCATGTCTCTAGTTATTCGCATACCAAGGATTTGTTTTGCAGCACCCAAATCCTTCATTGCAAATGAGTTCGCCAATTTTGTTTTGAGCACATTTATTTCCTGCATGTTATAACCTTCAACAAGACTGTCATCTACATACAATAACAATATAATATAGTTGCCATCATTTTGTCTTTTGAGTTAAACACAATGATCAAAGTGACATATAGTATAGCCTTGTTCATACATAAACCTATCAAATTTTAGATACCACTGCCTTGGAGCCTGTTTTAAGCCATACAAGCCCTTCTTCAACATGCACACTAGTTTCTCCTTCCCTTTTACTTCATATCCTTATGGCTACTACATATATATCTCTTCCTCCAAATCCCCATGCAGAAAAGTTGTCTTTACATCTAACTGCTCAAGATGTAAATCTTCAGCTGCTACTAGACTTAAAATAGTTATGATTGAAGTCATTTTAAAAATTGGAGAAAATATCTCATTAAATTCTATACCCTTTTTCTGTGCGAACCCCTTCACCACAAGTCTAGCTTTATACCTTTTTCTACCTCCATCTTCTTCCTTCAAGTTGTAAATCCATTTATTCGGTAATGTTGTTTTACCTACAGGCAACTTGACTAAGTCCCAATTCTGGTTATGTGCTAAGGAGTACATCTCTTCTTTCATGGCTTGCTCCCACTTCTTCCTGGTTTCTACATGCACTGCTTCTTCATAACATTCTGGTTCTCTAGAATCAGTCAATAATACATAATATAATGAAGGAGAATATCGTTCAGGGGGTCTACTTATCCTGGTATATCTTCTAACACCACTTTCAAGTGTTTGAGGTGTTTCTTGTTGTTGTTGTTGTTGTTCTGCCTATTGATCATTATGATTTTCAGGAACCATCACTTTTTCTATGATCTCTTCAAGCACTGTATATTTTCTATTTTCTTTTTCCTGTTTCTTTTTTTGCAATTGATCCTTATATAAAACCTTTTCATTGAATATGACATCTCTGCTCCTAATGATTTTGTGTTTTTCATAATTATAAGCGATAACCAAAATCATTAAAACCATATCCAATAAAGGTACATTTCTTTGATTTTTCCTCAAGCTTTGTTCTATTTTATTTATTAACGTGGAAAAAGGCTTCACAACCAAAAATCTTTAAAAAAGAGTAGTTTACCTTTTTACCTGTCCATGCCTCCTCTGTAATATCACCATCCAAGGAAATTGAAGGCCCTCTATTTATTAGATAAAAAGTAGTAACTACAGCATCTGCCCAAAATTGTAAAGGCAATCCTGCATGCAATCTCATGCACCTTGCACGCTCCATGATTATCCCATTCATCCTTTCTGACACACCATTTGTTGTGTTGTTCCTGGAACTGTCTTCTCTCTGCAAATTCCCTTTTCTGAACAGTACCTATCAAACTCATTGCTGCAATATTCACCTCCATTATCTAATCTGAGACACTTCAACCTTTTTCCTATCTCATTTTCAACCAAAGATTTCCATTCCTTGAAAGTATCAAATACATCATATTTATTTCAAATATAATATATCCAATTTTTTCTAGTTGCATCATCAATAAAAGTAACATAATAGCGAGAGAAACTGAGAGATGATACCTGAGTAGGTCCCCATACATCTGTATGCACAAGCTCTAATTTTTCACTCTTCTTTTCGTTCCCAACTTTGAGAAATCTAACTCTCTTATGTTTTCCATAAATACAATTTTCACAGAATTCCAAATCAACATGATTCAAACCTGGCAAAAAATCTCTTGAGTGAAGGATCTGCATCCCCTTCTCAGTCATGTGCCCAAGCTTATGATGCCATAATGATGTATCTACTCCTATAGAGGTTAAAGCATTAACAAAATTAGAAATACCATTGCATAAATACAATGTACCAACCTTTTCTCCTTTTTCTATTACCAGGGCTCCTTTAGTGACCTTCCAGGTTTTATCTATGAAAGTAGTTACACAACCCTCACCTCCCAACTACCCTATTGAAATCAGATTTTTCTTCAAATCTGGAACATGCCTTACCTCCAATGATTTTCATTCTACTATTTTATGAAAAGTGTACTCATTCTAATGATTTTATTGGGTTTATCATCACCCAATCGAACCTGTCCAATATCTCCTTGAACATAATCATGAAAATGTTTCCTATTAGGTGTGGCAGTTAATGAGGCCTTTGAATCTACCACCCAGGCATCAATAATATTTTATAACGAAAGAATCAAAGCATCTTGCAACACATCACATGTTACATTCACTTCATGATTATTTTCTTGCTACGTGTCTCCTTCTTTTCCCTTCTGAGACTTGCAGTCTTTCTTCATGTGTCCATTCTTCCCACATTTCCAAAACACCATCCCTGATCTAGACTTGGATCTACCTTTTCTTGACTTACTGCAATATCTAAGGCTCTTCCCTCTTTCCATTTTTCTTCCCCTAGTCTCTGCAGTCAAATCATTACTTGATGTCTCACCAGAGCTTTTCCATCGCATTTCCTCACTAAGGATTGCATCGATAACATCATCAAACTTTAAATTACTAGATCTAGAGATAGAGCTACTAATGGCCATAACTAAACCATTCCAACTTTCTGGCAATGAGAACAGAAATAACAAAGCCCTAAATTCATCATTAAAAGTTACCCCTATAGAACTTAACTGAGTGGTAACTGTATTAGATTCATTTAAAAGATCAGCAACAGATCCACCTTCTGACATATTCATATTAAATAAACGCTTCATAAGAAATACCTTATTTGAGGCTAAGGGTTTTTCATATAGTTTGGCCAATGTCAACATTAAACCCTCTGTTGTCATTTCCTTTGAAATATTAAAGGCTACCGCCACCGCTAGGAATAGCTGTATTGTTCCAAGTGCCTTTCTATCGAGAATAACCCATTTTGTATCTGTCATACTCATCGGCTTCTTTGCCTTTCCCCTCAATGGTTGGCACAGATCTCTCTGGTACAAATAACCTTCCATCTGCATCTTCCACAGCTGGTAGTTTTGGTCATTAAATTTTTAGTTCCTAAACCTACCATCTTCCGCCATTTCTCCCACTCGAACCAGGAACCCTTTTCTCTTGCGATTTTATCAGCCAAATATACCTTCAGCTCTAATACTAGTTGTTAGAAAATTATATATTACAGAGCAACAGAACACATAAAATATATTGCAGAAATACAAACACAAAAAACACATAAAACAAGTGAGACATGATATATGTGGTTCACCCAATTTGAGCTACATCCACAGAGAAACAACCAGTCCTTCCTTTTATATTATCTAGTAAACTGAAGAGATACAACTTACAGCAGATCCGATGTAATTCCCTCTTCGCTCTCACACAATCTCGTCTCTCTTTCTCACTTAGAATACAAATATACATAGATGCAATACAATTCCCTTATATATAGTGAGGGGCTTCCTTCTAGGGCAAAAAAACCTAAATTAAACATAATGTCTACCGTCAGATCTCCACCTAATGAATGGCTTAGATAGACTATGAAATTACAACATTTTACAAGGCAATTTTACATCTATTTTTAGCTTTGGGGATGTTGTCACCGATCCCTCGCCAGGGGGGGCTCTCAAAGGTTGCAGCCACCCCCCCCCCAAAAGACCCCCTTGCAACATATATTTTACGGGCGGCGTTTCCACCACATTATGAACTAGGGTCCAATGCAGTGATACCTCTAAATAGAGAAGATAATCAGGCTCCACACCCCAACAAAAAGACCTAAAAATATGAACTTGTTTATGAAAGGTAATATTTTGGTAAATTCCTATAAGGGAATCAGTTGAAAAAGGGTGAAGAGGACCTTGAGGATTAATCTGCAAAGCTTTGAAAATTGAATTTGAAGTTATGGAAAAAAAAATCATTGTTCCTAGCAACTATGGCTCTTTAACTAGGTAAATATCAGCTTTCACGCCAGGTTTTGAATTTGGGAAAATGATGGCTTTGGGGGAAACAAAATTGAGGAAACATAAACTCCCAAAGATAGAATTCATTGCTTGCATCTTCAAATTATTGATATGCCCAATTATGAAGTTCATAAAGGTTAAATTCACACTAGTTTTTAGTAATTTTGAAATGGGCTTCAATCGGAGGAAGTTCGTCCAAATTAATTACAGGAGGTAAGGTCGAACTTTCAATAACTAGCTTGGATTTTCCTTTCTCACTTTTCGTTTGAAAAATTGAAAGAACCATGAATACTTAGATAAAGGTATCAGGATAATTTATGATTGGTAGAGTTGGTTAGTTGATGTAGTTTGTTAATTTGGTGTTACTGAGTGCTCTGGTGGAGGAAGACAAACTGAGGAACAATGAATTTTGGTTGGATCGATTTTGAATTTGCAAATAGGTTTAATTTGGTTTCATTCAAATAACTATTATTAGCGCGTCACCAATAAATCAACGGAATGTTGGCGTGAGGGAAATTTAATAATTTAATGGCTAAATGTTAAATTATTAGGTGTTTTGGTGGTATTTATTTTTGTAGAGTCATTGGTGGTTGGCTAGAATGGCGGAAGCATTGGCAAGGGGCAGAGACGGTTTGCGGGGGGGTAGTAGGTGGTAAGTGGTAAATGCAGGGGGAGGGCTCCCGCAATGGATGTGGTGGTGGCACGTTACCTTAATTTGTAATGGAAATAACATTTTTCAAATCCTCCCCCCACCCCCCCACCCCCGGTTAATCGTCGGGAATGCGGGGGGTCCCACAATTGATCCTTAGTCGTTGATTGGAGCAGAGAGAATATGGGGTATTCGAAATTGCGTGGAGTTTAATTTCTTCAGTGGAAACATTTATTTAAATAAGATAATTATTTAAACACTTTATTTTTGAACCATAACAAAATTTAAAGCGGCATTTAGTCTAGCTCTATGAAATGTTTAATTAAAATTAATCAAACCAAAAGGAATTTTGGCATACATGAAGTTACCCCACGGGGTTGTAAAAGTTATCTTTTCTCTTCCTTCTTAGCTGACCAAAATTTGATTATATCCAAAAAATCCATCCAACGTAGAAATCATGTCAAAACATGTTAATCTTTGAAGTAATTGATCCATTTTTGGTAGTGGATAATTATCTTTCAACGACAATTTGTTCAGGTTTCTAAAATCAACACATAGCCTTATTTTTCCATTTTTTTTCCTAACATGTACCAGATTAGCTATCCATTCATAATATCTTAAACGAACAATAATTTTTTCATCTAACAATTTCCTTACTTCTTTCTCAATAATGGGCAACAAAATTCGATTAGTCATTCTCATTTTTTCTTGAAATGGATTAGCTCTTGGATTTAAAGGAATTTTACGTTCAAAGATAGTTGTGTCATAAGCTTTCAAATCTTCCTAAGACCATGCAAATACATATTTGTATTCTTTGAACAAGTTGAAATATTTTTCTTTAATATCCTGGGGCAAAATTGCTAAGATTAACATTTTGTATTTCTTCTGCAGTACCAATATTGCAACCTTGTATTTTCTCTTGTTGTGAATTTGACAGTGTATATTTTGGTACCTCATTTTGATCAAATGTATTTTCAAGAGGAACTAGCCCCTTTGAAATTTAATTTACTGCATATTTTTCCGTGGCTTTCAATTTACCAAATGTTGCCCTATTAGCTTCTACATAAATTGCATTAGTTTGCACATCTTCTAGAGTTTCAGATTTTCTTTCTCTCAACATTAAAGAAAAAGCATCATCAAAACCTTTAGAGAATCTAAATTTAGCTATATTCGCTGGGGTTTTACAATCTCGTGGCATCTTATTGTGACTCTTATGAAACCTTTTGATAGATTCAGCAATAGGTTCTCACCTAAACTCCTTTTTAAATCTTCAAATTCTGTCAAATAATAAATATGATCCTTTTTAACTCCCCATTGGTTTTTGAAGATATTTGGTAATTCAGTCCATGTGTTTATGGAATTTTCTCATAATTTCATGAACTAGAATCTCACATTTCCCTCTAATGACTAGACAAATAGTCTCATATAGACATCTTCATGTTCTATGTTCATATTGTCTGCAAAATCCAGAAATGCAACCAAATGATCTTCTCCAGATGGCCATGTTTCTCCATTAAATATAGGTAAATGTTTCAAGTATCCTTCATGAAAATCATGGATTTGATTTGTTGGTGGAAGTACTAATGTTGCATACCGAGCTGTCACAATTGGCTTGAATCTAGCCATCTGTTGTGTGATAAATTGTTTGTTTAGGAGATAAAACTTTGCTAAAAGATGATTGATTTAGAACTATAAGATTTCTTAGAAACTGAGGATGAACAACTAGATTTTAGAATTTAGGGACAATATTTTCATAATATTCAAAAGCTAAATGATTAGTATAAATTTTAAGCTCCTCTTCAAGGTTAGCAGAAGTAGAAGGATACGTATGTATGATAGAGGAAATAAAATCATCAGGTTTAATTTCAGGCAAGTCAATTTCAAGCTCTACTTTTGTATCAGATGCTTCTTCAAGGGAGACAGGAAGATTAAAAGATTTAAGTTAATGAACTAATAAAGTAGATTGTAGATCTACTCCTTTAGAAAGGAGTTCCAAAACTTTAGGTGGTAAATCTGATAATTCAGCAAGAATAGGTATTGGTTCAAACAGCTAAGACTGTGATGCTACTTCAGGTGGAAGAGAGGCAAAAGTAGAAGTGGAAGCTTCTAGTCTACATCTAAAAGATGAATTCTCACAAGTCTCTCTAGACCTAATAATGGAGAGAAGAGATAAGGATCTGAGTGAAATCGAATATGCCTGTGTGAAGCTAGATATGATTTATGGAGTCGCCAGGTGAAAACATTTAGCCCACTAACCTCTTATTCACCATTAAGAGGGAATTTTTATCATTGTCCCGGGTAAATGAACTTCAAACTTCGTTCCCTGGCAATGGTGCCAATTTTATCTTGTGCCTTTAAAGGTATTTCAAGGTTTGGGAAATGTGCCAAAGCATATAAGGGTTTTAATTTAATTGGGTGACCAACAAATCAAACCATTAACACTTGCATAATCGAAAACTTCTGAGATTTTCAAAGCGTTGATTTTCATTCCCAACCGCGTATAATTCTTCAATTGATTTTGAAAGGTGAAATGGAGAAGATATAAGATAATTAAACATTCATGTTGAATACTTAATTAATCATATATAGTAGATGCGTATAGTGAAACTTCTACAACCAAACACTTCTACATTAAAGAGATGACAGAAGGAAAAATTTTAATGATGCAGAGGTACTAATTTAAACAGAATATTCAATTAGCTAGTCTCCATAATGATGATACCTTTGCAGTGGGCGATCAAGAAAGTTAATATTTAACTTAGCCTTACCCTAACTCCTATGTTACCTTGAATATATGATGAAAACAAAATATGAATATACCAGAAAAACTCACATGAACACAAATGTTGTTAAAAATAAAGTAAAAATCCTTTTATTATCTTCAAAAACTTTCAGAAAAGTACAGTGATGTATCTTGGCTATCACAAAGGCGCAAACCTTCTTACTTCAAATTATAAAATATTTATAGAGTATAATTCAAAATATCTAATTTGATACATTCCTTTACAAAAAATAAAGCTTTGTCCAAAATTATTTGGATATATCTAATTAATATAATACAAAAATAGGTTTTCTAAAATTGATTTGCATATTCAACACACTATTTGAGGGTGATGTTTGTAACAGCTGCCTTGAAATCTGTTTCTTCTCTTTGTGCTCCTTTCATTGTAAAAACACCTAAAACTTTGTATTCAACTCTTGTCTTTCCTGTGCTCCTGCCTGAAATGTTGCATTCAGTTTACTCCATGAGTTCAAATAACTTGTCCCACTTTTCATCATCTGGGATTGAAAATTTAATAACCCTTTTGTAGGCTTCATCGACTTCTGTATATTTTTAAAAGGTTGGCCTACTAATAAATATGTTGGATCTCATGTTGGATAAATAAATCATATTTTAGACCTTCTAGGAAATCTTTATCACTTATGACTCCCTTTACCTTGGAAAATTTTGACCTGTTTGATGTTATGTCATGCAATTTATAAAGGTAATTTTCTAGTGGAATCAATTGGCCAGTAGAATCTCTCAAAGATGGAATCCCTTTTTGTTGTAGGACAGAAAATTTTTTGTGAAATTTATTAATCTAAGTTTCTAAGTTTTGACATTTATTCTCCAACTATAACATCAATTTTCTCTTAGTAAAAACTTTTCTGACTTCCATGACTATATATGTCTTGTCCTCAATCCCTAGATCTTCGAGCTCATCTTTAGTCTTCGAATTCAACACCTTAATAATCCTTGTTGCCTCTCTTGGCCTATGATCCATCTCTTCTTTGATTTCTACTATGATTTTTTTTGCTTTTCTTACTAGTTGTTCTTTCTCAAAGATTATTTAAATGGATGTCCAGAGCTCTAAAATGGTTGAATTGATATCAACCTAAATATTTTATTTTGCCTCAAATAATGTTTTTATAGTAAGTGATTCCTTTGAGTATTCTTTAATTTGTTTGGTTAGCTCGAAATTCTTTTTTATTTCAATTATATATGCATTATCTAATTTATTTTTTGTCTCTTCCATCCTTTGCAATTTTTCTTTCAACTTTTCTATTTCCACATTTTGCAGGGATAAATCTCCCATGGCCTTTGACAATCTTTCAGTAGCTTATTTATCAGTTGACCCTAATTTCATGGTATAGTTTCCTACATTTGTTTGTTTTTATTTCTCTTTCAAGAGTCTTTCCATATCATCTTCCATTTTCTGTATTTGAATATTCTGCTCCACAATCATCTTCAACGTGTTCTCTTTTTCCTTTTCTAAATGCCCTACTTTTTTAGTTTATGGGCGTTCTATTGTAGGTTATTTTAACTGCTTTCTTAGTGCTTGTATGTTTTCATTTATGTTCTTGATTACTTCTTCGACATCATTGACATCATAAGATCTAATCCTAATTTTATTGCCAAGTACTTTAACCCTTTTATTATGGTATTCTTGGCTAAGGAAGACATTCTTTCTAGCTTGAGATGAGAATGGATATTGTTCAAGGAAGTCTACAATTTTGATATTTCCATAGTTGAGATTGTTAGCAAGGAATAAATAATCTCACCTTCCTATTTTTGAAGTTCGATTTGATCTATTGGATGTATATGTTTACTATCAAAAGAAAACACAGAAGCCTTATATCCATCTGCACTTTTAGGAACCGGCTCCTTTGGCTCAAGGTTTTTATAGCTACTTGGAATTTCTCCCCATCAGTGTCTAGTGCCGATAAGAGTTTGTGTTGAGTAGTGGAGAATTGTTGCCAAAACTAAAAATATGTAAAATTTTTGAGTGATTCATTCTTTTTCTTCATTTCTATGTACCTGGAAAAGATTCTTTATTGCCCTGAAGAAGGAGAAGCAAGAGAAGTAGGAAAATCAATGGTTGTTTCTTCAAATTTATGTAGGGAAAATATAGGCTCGCTTGATAACACTATCGTAGTAAATGCCTCTAAATTTTTTTCCCTCTGATGATTCTTCTTCTTTGTTCATTGATTTCCTCCTTTTGAAACTTTTCAATCCAACTGCTTTAATCCCTGAACTTGTAGGTGACATACTTTCTCTTGGACTTTTTAATTCCTTTTCTTTTAATCTTGGATTTTCTAAAGTTGTCTGACTAGAAATTTGTTCTTCAACTTCTTGCAGTGTATTTTCCTCCCATTCCTCCTTATTTTCATACTACTCAATCTATGGTTTTTCTATATGAACATAAGGTGTTGACTTATGTTCAGTTCTGGTGGATGAAATTATTCTCAGGGGATCATAAGGCCAGTTGAAGCTTAATTTAAATTTCATTATTTTAAGTAAACTATAAACTTCCTTCTCTATTGCTCTAGTAGTAACAATAAATGGACCAAGTTTTTCTTTCAACTTAAACTGAGCTTTCTATTTCCTAAACACAAAATGGATTTCATCCATTTTCATCCTCTTCCTAATGAATTCTAAAGCAAAAATCCTCATAGGCAGGAAAATTGACAGTTTGTATTGAGGCAACTTGCAACCATAGACTCTGGTTTCTATAAAATTCTAATAAAGATACCAATCTCCAAACTTAGATTTCTCACTAAGATGTAAAATCATTTTAATTTTTGTGGACATTCTAGGAAATGTATCACTGCTCAAAAGACATAATGCCATATATAAAAATTGATTAACAAAATCACTGAAAGAGTATTTCTCTATTTTTTTCCTAACCAATGATATCTAATGGATAACTGATTTTGGTTTGTGTTGTGAATCCACCTTTTGCAATGGAATTTTGAATCTCTCTAATTGGTGATACAAAAAAATATATACTAAAATAGATTGATTCTTGAAATATCCCTCAACACTAAATTTTAGAAATTGGTCATGGATGAAATCTGATAAAAATTGACTAAAATTAAATAGGTCTGAGGGTTTCTTTCCAGATGAGAAAACTGACAGGAATCCTTGTTATAGATGTATTTGGGCACTGCAACCCCAATCATATATGTCCATAAACCAAGGGCTTCTGAGTCCCTAAAAGTGTTGTTTCGTGCCCTAAAGGAACAAGGTCAGCTGATTACATCATCTCCGAGAAGTTCTCCACATAAAACTACTCAGAACTGGTCAAAACTGGATCATCTCACTTGTTCCATGGTCAGGGTGTGATGCATCGCACCTACTACACACGGGAGGTGCGATGCATACTGAAAAGTCCTTCTATAGGGTGCGATGAGTGAGAATAGACAAGTGGCAGAGACAGTTTTCTAAGTGGATGATCAAGGAATCTTCTAGAAACTTCTCATATGACACTTGCCTCTCAGAATTCGCCCAAGGATGAGTAAGAGATCAATGAAATCTCCAAGTGGAGTCGAGAACTATCAGTGGAATGACACTAATCAAAAACCAAGAGCTGACTCACACCTCTGCAAATATATATATATGGATCCCTCATCCCAGAGATCCAAAGGTTATTGGCTGGAATATTTTATCTTGTAAGGAAGTGTTGTTGGTTTCCTAGTGGAATATCATAGTGTTGGGTGATATAAACTTTTCATGAGGTGAAGAAGGGCTTTCATGCTGGGAGGATGACACTAGGTTAGATCAATGGGTTGTAATCCTCTCTTCTAATCTCTATATCAATAAAGCTATTCAATTTTTCCTCGACATTCTTGTATGTTTGCTAATATATGCATGTATGTGGTCAATATATATCTGGTCCTATATTGTTTATGATTGTAGATCTCTACACTTTGAAGGTATTATGATCATTGACTTTACAGGTACTCTTTGAAGCGGAGTGGTCAAGGGAGGAGAGGCAAAGATCTGTCAAAGGGGAGAAGGAACAAGCAGAGAACCAAGCAAAAGATCGAGGTTGGTATTCTTTGCTCTTCTCCTATCTACTTCTTGTAAAGGAAAACGAAAGTAACTTTAATTTGTTTGTTTCTAAGATAGCTACCCATCTTAGTGAGACTAGCAGCTCTGCATAGACACTAGATTTCCCAATAACAAAATGGCTACTCTGCTAGGGATCGAATAGATTGTTTGCTTATCTATATTTGTTTGCTTTACAAAATTACAGACGGAGCCTGAAGCCAAGCCAGCTAGCCATCGAACTGCATTTGCTATGCAAATGCAAAGTAGATCAATGTTGCTTTAGTTTATCTCCGGGTTTTGTTTATAAATTGAACAATTGATTTGCAAACATCCTAATTGCCCTGGTGGTGGCTAAAGTAACCTCATTAGATCATCCCCTATGATTTACATTTACTGACTATCATTTGCTCGGCTTAAATCCCTGAACTGAGCTGCAAACTGTGACCAAGAACCCAGTTGAACTCTCGTCCCTAGACCATCGCACCTTCTCCTCTTTGGAATCTGGATGCATCGCACCTCCCGTGTGCAGTAGTTGAGATGCATCGCACTTTCCCTATGTTATAGGTCTGGTGATCAGATAAGACCTCTTCTGCTTCCATATTTTGGTTTTTTGTTCACTCTCTTCAGCTTTATTCAGGAGTTTTACTGTCTATGATCAATAAGCCATTGTAGAAAATCCCTTCCTTTGCATGATTTAGCCTCCATAGTACAAAGAACTGTAAATGTTTTTATGTATTGTTCACCATTTACGATCCTCTTTTACAAAGAAGTAGCATAATCAAGTTGTCATATTTTGATTTGAAAGTGTCGAAACTGTTGTTTTCAATCAAAGAAAATAATCCTATTGTTCTTGATGGTCAATTACATTGTTACTTTTGTATTTGATTTGGATTAATAGTTTTTCAAGTGTCGAAAGTAGTTTTCAATTCAAAATCGCAAAGTGTCATCATTATCTTCCTTTCGTTTTTTGAAAATAAAATCGTTAGTATTGTCGCTTGAAACGATTCAAATTTGTACTGAGCATTCTTTTTTTCATTCACACATTAAGAAAGAAAAAACAAATACATGCATGTGCATTTGCATTTAGACTGCTTGTTGATTTTGATTTAGGACAGTGCATCTAGTGTGTGCTCTCTTATCTATGTTGAAAGAATCTTGTTTCTCTTTCCTTAGTAGCTAGGATTTTCATTGCAAAAAGAAGATAAAATGATTGTTTATCATCTTAGATTGCATTTTAGGAATTGCATATCTACATCATGCGGTGAACCTGAAAGGCAAACTTCTTAAGAAAGATCAACCATAAAATAAATTCAATGAAGATAAAAATTCTTTGGAACCTAATGCACAACATTTAGAAGTCTAGGCTAGAGACATATTCCGACGTCGTAAAGCCTGGTAACTATCGCTTTCATTGTTGGTTGGGTGATTCCTCCTCTTTGAGATGACAAGTGCCAGTATGGACTTGTGGTCCCACGTATCGTCAAGTATATATTGGGAGACTACAATAGGCTATATCCTTTATCCTCAGGAAGCCATGTCTACCGCCCTATCAATCACAATGTACTAAACACAGCATTCGGGAAGATTGGCAACCATACTGTAAAAAGTATTCTACAGTTTTGCGATTGGTTTGGTAATCCCTCTGTCTATATTTCCAGAGTAGTCTCTTTCATTCCTTTTCAAACTCCTTAAAGGAAAAGGTCCATATAAGCACTTGTCACTTCAGCCTCATTAAAAATCGAAGGCAACTAGAGTCATCTTTTGCTTTTTCTCGACTCTTAAAAATTGAAAAAGCAAGTTGTGTCGAAGTGTCTAAAATTCATTTAATTCGGAATCATTTTCCCCTCTATTTTCAGTTGATCGAGTAATCCGCAATCATGGAAGAAAGTCAATCGAAACCCCATCGTTCACGGAGACTTACGATTCAACTGTCTTTGACTCCAGAAACAAAACTATTCTAGACAAAGCGAACTCGTTTAACTGGATCAAAGTCCCCTAGTTTGGTTCGAACAAGTGTTTTGACATCCTCAGAGACTTCGGCTACTCCAACCATTTCTGGTATCCCTGCCTCTACAAAAGAAATTATGTAGCCACAAGAGGACAATAGCACTGATCTTAGTGTGACGGTAAACACTTCTGGTCCTAAACCGGCTCCATCTATAGCTGATTCGGAAGGTGTTATTCCCCAAACATATGTCGCTGCAAAATCTATACCTTCTTCGGCACCAGAAATATTTTACAGACCTGACAGTCTACCTCTTCCACCTGGATTGATTGCTATAGAAGAGATTGTGGAGGATCCTCCATCCAGTACTCCATTGCTTTTTGGAGCCGGTATCACCCTGTATCCTTCGTCATCAGACGTTAGTCTCCCTTCATCGCAAGTAACTATAGAATTGCTAGGGAATCTTTTGGATAGGCTAGATATGTTTGAACAACCGTCGAAATCTAGGACTGTGTCATCTGACGCGGCAGCAGCAGAACTTCCTACTGCTACTCCAACAATGTTCGCTGGTGTACCATCTATCCCAACTAGCTCTCAACCACTAGATGGAGTCCATCCAGGGACTATTTCGATAGTATGGTCTGTTCCCGTTTGTTCATCTGGAATAATATCCAGAATCTCTTATGTTGAGTCTCAACAAATTGATCCTTCGTAACAATATCAATTTAGGCAGTCTGATCCTCAAAGGCCAATCATTCCTTTGAGCACTGGATTG
The DNA here is from genome assembly GCA_000404065.3 of Pinus taeda. NCBI lineage: Eukaryota > Viridiplantae > Streptophyta > Pinopsida > Pinales > Pinaceae > Pinus > Pinus taeda. The sequence goes on from APFE030984931.1 coordinate 60,333, forward strand.
CCGCCATATGGGGGGAAATATGCCATTTCATCGTTTCCTCTGGGAGATCAACCATATGGGACTTCGCAACAAAATTCAGGTCATACTAGAATTACATCCAGCAGTTGGGTGCTAATACTGCCTCAACAACCAAGAGTTGTATACTCAATGCAACAAAGCCTACCTGTGTCGAATATCCCCACTACATCAGCCATTGTGACAGTGTCGCAAGTACAAGAGTTGCCTTTTGTATGTCAACCTCAAGTATCTCAGGTTGTAATACAACAGCCTCCTGTCTCCACGACACAACCGCAATCACTGATTAGTGGCTCCCTAACCAGAGCAACCCAGGTTCAAACAGGTACTATTACCCCTTGTCTTGGTCAAATAGCTAGTATTGGACAAGAGCAAAAGGTTTCACAACCATGGCTAGTGCAATATCAACAACCACAATTCCAACAAGCTTACCAAGGATCTGAGCAACAAATCTTTATAAGTAATGGGCAGCCGTATATTCAAAACGGTCAACATCAATCATTTCATAATGGTTATGCTCATCAACCCTACCAAAGTTAACAGCATCAAATGCATTATGCTGGTATGCAAAGACCCACTGCTCAAGCGATACCATCCTATCCTGGGTATGATTCGCCGAACCTGAATCAACAGTTGCCCTTCGTGGCGACTTTAGAGTTACCAGATCTAAATCGGCTAACAAACGATCCAATTACTTATGCCCCTTGGTGTTCCACGATTCTTCACAAACTTCCGTCAGATATTCCTAAATTTAATGGAAATCTGGGTGAAGACCCGTCAAATCATGTGATGCCCTTTCATCTGTGGTGTTCATCCAACACTCTAAATGATGATTCGATTAGGCTTCGCCTTTTTCAGCGAACGTTAACTGGTCCGGCAGCAAAATGGTACATTGAATTGCCTAAAGCTTCATTTGATAACTATAGCACCCTTGCCACAACCTTTTTAACCCATTTTCAATTACCTATAAGGTACAAAATAGGAACAGAGCTTCTTACCAATTTCAAACAAACGACGGCCACTCACATATCCGATCATATTCATGAGTGGCGACATCGTCGTCGAATGGTAAAAACATATGTTCCTAATCAGTTGTTAGCTAAATGGTTTATTAAGTCATTGTTACCTTCTATCACAAAATATGTGGCAAAGGAAGGAGTCGTCACTGAAGAGCAAGTCATTGCTCATATGCAATATCTAGACTTAATCTATAATCAGTCTGGCACGCTCTATGACAAAGTCCCTGATGCTCCTAGACCGGAATTTTCCGTTCCTCCTCCTCCTAAATCAAACAAAGACTCTCATTCTGGTGATGGTGTGACAGGGACGACTAGCACGAAAACCATAAAGGCTACATCGAAGAAAGCTCGCACGGTTTCTATTCAAAATGCAAATGAAGAACTTCTCGCCTCAGAGGTAAATGTTGTGTCGACTGACAAAGGCAAAGGACCAAAGCAACTAGGGGGCAAGAAGAAGAAGAAAGGGAAAAAGAATAAACAGGATGAGTCATCTCCTAAGAAACATTTTGCAAACCCTTCTGGGAAAAGGAAACCCCCTGTGTGGTGTCAGATATGCAATGAGGATCATCAGACGAGAGATTGTCCACATAAAGCTGAAGTTAATAAACTCTTTAAGAGTTCAAAAACCTCAGCGGTATTAACTGATTCATTTCCAAATCCGGGAACCAATCTGGTTGCTAGTGACAATGCTTCCCCATCCTAATTGCTTATGATGTCCATTTCAAAACAACAAAAAGATGCTTTGATATCGACTCAGAATAAATATTACGGGAACCCATAGCTGTCGAACAATAAGGCTACTGATCAACCTAGTAGTTTGACAACAACTTCGACCAAAGTTGTGCCACCCATCATTCATGCACTGACGATAAAGCTACCAAAGGGAGTAGTGCACAAATCGACATTTAATCCTCGTGCCAAAGCAGCACAGAATTATAATATAGTAAAGGACCTGGCCCAATCGTCGTCCGCTATGTTGACACACCTTGAGGTACTGCAAAATTGCCCCTCCCAGAAGCAGGCTCTATTATCAGCAATAGGTGGGATTGACCTGACGGATTCCAATATTGTGGCCTTTAATCATAAAGGTTATGACCCTCAGTTACCAGCTCAACTTGCTTTCCTTATTCAAGTGAAAACCCTCAACAAAATTGTTCATCGAACGATTATTGATGAGGGAGCATCTACATGTATTATGTCGATGAGTTGCTGGAAAACTTTAGGCTCACCACCCTTGTCATGATCGTCAACAATGTTAAAAGAATTTTATGGATGAACATACACTCCATACAAGATTTTAAGTAAATTTCAAGTTGAACTGGGGGGCAAGACAGTAGAAATTGATGTTGAAGTTATTGACAAAAACCTCAATTACAACATCCTACTGGGAAGGCACTGGATATATGCTATGGTTGTCGTTGTGTCAACATACTTTAGAAATATTTCATTTCCTTTTCAAGGAGGAATTACAATCATTGACCAACAAACCTTCCTCCCCAACAGTTCACAAGTTACGGGAAGAATTCCGATGATCCACGGAAGCTCTCAGTCGCTTCAAAATATCGGAGTAGGCCTACTAAAAGACCCTACGTTGATGGATACTTTTTCTCTACCGCCTCCAAACAATCTGGCGGAAGTGGCCATGGTAGGAACCTACAATATGATATCTTCTAGATTCAGAAGATTCCTGAACATTTTGGCAACATGGATCATCGCCATTTTAGAAATATTGTAGCAACTAATTTTCTTGGCCTGGGAGGAAAACCCAAATCAACGTTCATCAAGTGTTTGGAAAGATAGGTCTAAGGAATATGGTATCTCTATAGATCCTTGGTCGCATATACATTCTACAGACGAAGGAATAATTTACTAAATGATGATAGGAGAGGCACCATGGGAAGATTACCACTATTGTTCCCATCTTCCGAATTACCACGAAGATTATTCCAGCAACCTTAATCATCCTTGATTTTTTTATTTTCTACCAAATACTATAAATATGGTGGTTTATGAGGATAGTTCTTTTACTGTGTCAACCTCATTAAAAAATGAAACAAATCCCTTTCCAAATTGAATCTTTGATTACAATCTCGTAAAATCCAAGTCAAGTCTTTCAAAGATCTCGAAGGTAAACCTTCATTCCAACCACCGTGTTTAATGTAATGAAGGTTGGGGGGGCATGCACCTAGATTTGTGTTATTATGCTGGGGGCATGCAAACTTATCACGAGCAGTGTTACCGCATGGTTCACGCTCATTAAAAAATAAACCCGCCACGAGCAATTTTACGCAAAGTTCAAGCTCGTTAAAAATTAAACCTAAGCAATGAGAAAATGTTCCATCAGAGTTTAAGCTCATTAAAATGAACAAACCTCTAGTAAATAACCATTTTGAATGCATTATCATCAACTTTTGAGCCTTGGTCGTGTTCTTTCCTTCACCTCCACTCTATTTTAGCTGATCATATGCCTCCATTTGATTGTTTACCCTTTTGATGAACAGCTACGACGAGTGATTCTATTAGCCATCCTTGTGACACTGCCATGATTGGAAAATTCCAAACCTCACCTGGAATTAGCAGCTACCCAAAAATATCACTCATTCCTCAAAGACGAGCATCCTTTAAGCTCTTTTCACCTGACTCGTAAAATATGAAAATATTGCCGAGCAGTTGGCCTCTCCAGCTCATTAAAGCTACCAGGAGTGTTATCCCTCCTCTATATTTTAATCTTTTTGGATCTGAGTGATTATTACACAAAAATATCGAGCGATTGTCTTGTTCGGCTCATTAAAACTATCAAAAATTCATCCCTTTCGTATTATTTTATACTTTTTCAGACTTAAGGGATTATATAACGAAAAAGGATTACTGAAGTTTCCTTTCTATCCCTTTTCAGACTCCCTAAAATTGAAATTACTGAGTTGTATTTGTCGTTAAACTCGTTAAAACCAATAGCGACAAACTTGTCCATAAGGACAAGAACAAGTTTCACTGTCGCTAGGCTCATTAAAACATAGCGACGGGTTTGCCCGAAGGGAAAATTATAGAACAAGCATATGTTATCCTCCTCATTCTTGATAAAAATAAAGAGGTACTGGTCAACAATGACTCGGGAAAATTTGGAAGAAAACTTGAAGAAACTTTATTGGTAGCGAGTCGCTCTTGAACATGACACTTTCACTCCATCACCATGATTGAGTCGGGTTGGGTTATTTCGTTCACCGGTCACACTACCATTGGTCCATCGTACCATCCATCTTTGGGGTTAATGCTACCAATCCATTTTAGTGTCACTGATGTGTTCAAGAGAAGTCGAGCAGAGAATTCACCAACCCAGCTTGTGTCTCACCCGCTGCAGTACCTTCACGCTTCATCCTTTCATGACCGCCACCTTGAACCTTGTATCATGAAATCGTTTTCACCTCCGCAAAATCATTTGCTTCGTTCCATGTCATAGATGTGGGATTTATTAAGGCCCTCCTACGATGGGTCACTTCTTGTCGATGACAGCTCATTATCCAAGAAGTTGACCTAGGAACAACCCTTTCAGTGCTTTGAAGCTTGCATGCCTCAATGGCAAGTTTCTCACTTCTAGCGACAAGAATACATCAATGGCCTTCGACCGAAATATTTTGCGTGGTGTTCGATGCCAAGTCCCTTTGTCACACCACGCAAATTGTATTGTAGTACCTTGAGGATCAACATCATTATTGTTGATTCCTCTCGCGCATGTTAACAGCTTACATCATTGGCTGGTAATCAAGCGATGTCTTTCCATGTTCGACTCCAGAACATTTTTCACATGGATCGAATTGTACTTGAAGTGAAGATTGGACGAGTTTGAAGACCCCGGATCTAGTTTCATCCATCCGGGCTGTGATATATTCAGGAAAATAAAGACATCAAATGTACATCATTGCTGCACATATGATCATCCAAATCAAAGGATGATGGCTCTACCAGAATCATCAGTCTGCCACACAGACGGTTGTCTGTCCTATGTACATGAAAATTAATTTATAAAGCTGAGCATGGGAATGCCCACCTCAGCTAGATCATGAAAATGTTATGAAGATAATGTATTGTATTGTATCTTATTACAGGTCGCCTTCCAGTTCGAAAAACCTTAGGTCCTCATGATAAATCATTTCACCGAACATCAAAAGATTTTCTACCCCATGCTTTAGGGGGCAACTGTTATAGTCATATTTGGGCACTGCAACCCCAATCATATATGTCCATAAACCAAGGGCTTCTGAGTCCCTAAAAGTGTTGTTTCATTCCCTAAAGGAACAAGGTCAGCTGATTGCATCATCTCCCAAAAATTCTCCACAGAAAACTACTCAGAACTAGTCAAAATTGGATCATCTCACTTTTTCCATGGTCAGGGTGCGATGCATCGCACCTACTACACACAGGAGGTGTGATTCATACTAAAAAGTCCTTCTATAGGGTGTGATGAGCAAGAATAGACAAGTGGCAGAGACAGTTTCTAAGTGGATGATCAAGGAATCTTCTAGAAACTTATCATATGCCACTTGCCTCTCAGAATTTGCCCAAGGATGAGTAAGAGATCAATGAAATCTCCAATTGGAGCCAAGAAGTATCAATGGAATGACACTAATCAAAAACCAAGAGTTGACTCACACCTCTGAAAATATCTATATATGGATCCCTCATCCCAAAGATCCAGAGGTTAGAGGCTAGAATATTGTATCTTGTAAGGAAGTGTTGTTGGTTTCCTAGTGTAATATCATAGTGTTGGGTGATCTAAGCTTTTCATGAGGTGAAGAAGGGCTTTCATGCTGGGAGGATGACGCTGGGTTAGATCAATGGGTTGTAATCCTCTCTTCTAATCTCTATAACAATAAAGTTATTCAAGTTTTCCTCCACATTCTTGTATGTTTGCTAATATATGCATGTATGTGGTCAATATATATCTGGTCCTATATTGTTTATGACTGTAGATCACTGCACTTTGAAGGTATTATGCTTCTTTGACTTTACAGGTACTCTTTGAAGTGGAGTGTTCAAGGGAGGAGCGGCAAAGATCTATCAAAGGGGAGAAGGAACAAGCAGAGAACCAAGCGAAAGATTGAGGTTGGTATTCTTCTCTCTTCTCCTTTCTAATTCTCATAAAGGAAAACAAAAGTAACTTTAATCTGTTTGTTTCTGAGATATCTACCTGTCTTAGTGGGACTAACAGCTTTGCATAGAGACTAGATTTCCCGATAACAATCCTAAAATGACTTCATCCACCCATTGATCATTTTGATAACCCAAAAGACATGAAACCAAGGAAATAACTTACTTGGACATTTCTACAAAAATTGCAGAAGAGCATGGTGGATTGGTTCGGGGTAATTCTGAATTCTCAGGAAAAAAAGACTCAAAAATATGAGCTCGCTATTGAAAGGTAAGCTTTTGGTAAATTTCCATGATGGAATCAATTAAAAAAGGGTGAAGAGTACCTTAAGGTTTAATCTATAGAGCTTGGAAAATTGACTCAAAAGTTATGGAAAACAAAATTTCATTGTTCCTAGCAACTATGGCTCTTTGACTGGGTAAATATTGTCTTTCGCGCTAGGTGATGAATTCGATAAAATGATGTGTTTGGGGGAAACAGAATTGAGGAAACATAGAATCCCAGAAATAAAATTCATTGCTTGCATCTTCAAAGTTCTGGTATGCCCAATTATGAAGTTCATAAAGGTAAAATTCATATTGGGTTTTAGTAATTTTGAACTCAGTATCAATCAGAGAAAGTTTGTCCAAATTTATTACAGGAGGTAAGGTTGGAATTTCAACAAATATCTTGGATTTCCCTCCCGACTCATCATTTCATAAATTGAATGAACCAGGAATACTTAGATAAAATAACCTAGAGAATTTACGATTGGTAGCATTGGCTAGTTGATGTAGTTTGTCAATTTGGTCTCACTTAGTGCGCTGGCAGAGGAAGACAAACTGAGGAAAAATGAATTGTGGTAGGATTGGTTTGAATTTACATATAGGTTTAATTCGGTTTCATTCAAATAACCCTTATTAGCTCGTCACCAATAAATGATATTGATCTTAAATGGATCAGATTAGTAATGTTGTGCTAATTCCCCATTCAAAATAAAACCCAAGATGCTTAATCATTTGCTTATCAAGTGCTTAAGGATTCAATACTTTTTCTTAATTAATTGATTCCCATGAGAGTTTCTTATGTAAATTTTAGAAACAATTTAACATGAAACATATGTTGAACAACATAAAAATAACAGCAAAGAACATCAAAATACAACACACAACATAGGGATTTGATGAGGAATTCACACCTCCTGGGCTACGTCTCCTTGGTCCAGCTTCCAATGTTTGGGCCTCTCTATTATGCTCAAATTACAACAAAAAAGTGTGTTCACCATGCTCAAATTCCTTTGAAACCTGTCTCAATGAGTTCAAAATCCTAAAAAATGGTTATCTAGCATATTTTTTCATCCCATTTAGATAAGTGAAGAAGTTATGACTTCTCCTAGTTCCCCCACTATTTGTTCCACAGAATGCTCCAAAACCAACATAATCCCACAAATTCGCTCCAAAATCTACTAACTAAGCGAGAATTTGGCCACACCGTGGGCCCTAACCTATCGTCCATATCGTAAAGTAAAATCAACAATTTTTGTGGGCTCTTATGGTTTGTGAATAGAAAACAAGTGATTCACAATTGCGATATTGCAGACCCGACGGGATATTAAATCTCAACCTATAGAGGCATCGCATCCAAGGACTATCACATTTCACAATCAGCATAAAATCTGGTGTATGGTCTTGTAAACAAAGCGGAATGTTGCGATAGTGATATCACGGACCCACCAAGACATTAAACTGTAACATATAAATTATCGCGTTTGGGGTCTTATCGCTCATCGCAATTGGAAATTGGCACAGGAACATAATCGGTGATATGGTGGACCCGCCAGGACATTAAACTACAACACATAAAAGTACCGTGTCTAGGGATTCTATCACAATCGGAACTTTATCGGTGTTAACAAAAATATCAACGGGCTTTTGGTGCGATATGTGATTACGATTATCACAAACCGCAACCCAAGCTATCGGGGGCCGATTCTTAACCTATGTCCTTTGTTTTTCCCTAATATGTGATATGCGGGACCGAGTGGCAACCTGCCACTTGGAGCTTCCCCATTCGCTGGGACCTTTGCCATGTCATCCAATCCTGCCACGTATCCAAGTCAAACCTAAACTTTGACTTTCTCTAATTTTTGCATATGAGCTCGGATTTGAGTGTCATTCACACCATTAAATTTAGAATAACTAGTTCTTCAATCTAAAGTTGAGTTTAAGAGAATTCTGACACTTTGATTTTTGAGCATAAACTTGAGCACCTGATCACTCCTCCCCACTAGAAACCTTTTGGACCCTAAAATATTATATTTAGTTATTGAACATATGAGGGTATTGTTCTGTCACCCTCTCCTCTTTAATCCATTTAGACTTTGATGGATTTTTACCTTTGAGACCCACTTGAAGATAATCAAAATTTCCCCTCTTTGATGACCTCGTTCTTCTGTCAAGTATGGTGTCTTGCTGAAGCTCATCTAGAAATTCTAAATAAAAAACATCAACTGATGGAATCTATACACTTTCTCCTTGATCTTCAATCAAAGGAGGCTCATACAATCTCAAATTTTCAACATTAACAACGGAATAAATTTGCATATATGAAGGCAAATCTAGCTTGAAAGCATTATTATCAATATTTTCCAGAATTTAAAAATGACCATAATGGATTGGTTTTAGTTTTTTACCTTCACCTTGAAGCCTTTCCTTGCTAATGTATAACCAAACTTCATCACCTACTTGAAATTGATGATCCACACTATGCTTATCATGCCTTGCATTATACTTGCCTTGACCCTTTTTTAGTTGTTCTTGAACTATTTGGTGAATCAACTATCATTATGTCCATCTACACCTACATCTTTCTCAAAGATGAAATCCAAAGGAAATTTATGCAAATAACCAAGACATGCCTCAAAAGGTGAAGTTAGAGTAAAAGAGTGTTTTACTCGATTGTAAGCATGATGAATATAATGCAATCGTTCATCCCACAACTTAGGATGTTTGTTGCAATATCCTCTTAGCAAATGAATAATTGTCCGGTTAATCACTTCATTTTGACCATCTTCTTATAAATGGAAGGCGTACTTTTATTCAACTTGGTGTCCATCAAGTTCCATAAACTTGACCAAAAATTCCCTACAAATCGGGAATCATGATGACTTACAATAGAAGTAGGTAATCCGAAATGAACCCATACATTTTGAAAGAAAAGTTGAGCTGTTTTTTCAACTATAATTTTATTTTTACAAGGCATTAATATGCACATCTTGTTGAACCTATCCAAAACTACATACAAATATTCATGAACTTTCCTTGATAAAGGAATACCTCCTACAAAATCCATATAAACACTCTCCCACGGATGTGAAGGTACTAGAAGTGGTGTGTACAATCCTAGCTTCCTATTACTAATTTTACTGACTACACAATGAAGAACCTATGATAAAATGTGACACACTTTCAAGCATATGAGCCAATAAAAATAACTCTAAATATTTTCCATTGTTTTAATTACACTGAAATGTCCAGCAATAAGAGAAGTGTGTGCTTCCCTTGTAACATTTACTCTCTCTCTCTCTCTGGAACACAAAGTTTTCCCAAATGATACAATAGATTATCATGAAAATGGTAGTCTAATTCCTCAACTTGGTGGCCTTGACTCAAGTTTAAATATGCCTCTTGAATCAGCATCATGTGCATATTGCTCAACATAACTTTCAGGGAAAATAGAATGGTTCTTGAGTAAAATGTATGCATTAACAATTGGCCTAGAAATCATATCATCAACTCTGTTATAAATACGTTTCTTATACTTGATTACCAAGTGGAATTGTTGTAAAAATCCCATCCAACAAAAGTGCCTTGATCACTGCAATTTTGTTTGAGATTGAAGATATTGCAAAGATTGATGATCGATGTGAATAATGGTTTCTTTACCCATCAAGTAATGCTTCCATTTCTTCACACTTTGAACCAATGTGTAAAGCTCTTTATCATATGTAGGATAGTTAATAACAGCACCATTAAAAATATCAGAATGAAATGAAATGGGCTTACCATGTTGTAAAGTAACTGCACCCACAGCATAGTCACTTGCATCTATTTGTATTTCAAATGGTTGTTTCAAATATGGCAATGCTAAAATTGGGTTTGAACTGATCTTTTGTTTTAAAGCATCAAATTATTTTTGTTTTTTTCTTCCCCATTGGAAGACAACCTTCACACAGGTCAAAGCATGTAGTTGAGATGCTATGGAAGAGAAATTGGCAATGAACTTCTTCCAATACTGCACTGCTCCCAAAAAACTTCGTACTTATGTGACTGATTTGGGTATTGTCTAATTCACAATGACCGAAACTTTAGAGGGTTCAATATTCAACTCACCTCCTCCAACTATGTGGCCCAAATACACTAAAGACATTTTCTCAAATTCACATTTAGACATCTTCAGAAATAACCTTTCTCTTTTCAAGACATCCAACACTTTCCTCACATGATTGACATGTTCTTCTCATGATTTGTTGGATATCAAAATATCATCTAAATAGACAATTACAAACTCATCAAGAAAGGATCTTAAAACATCATTCATAACTCTCATGAATGTAGTTGGAGTGTTGCAAAGACCGAAAGGCATAACCAACCACTCAAACAATCCCTATTTGGTTTTAAAAGCAATCTTCGAAATATCCTCTTCAGCTATTCTAACTTGATAATATCCACTTCTCAAGTCTAATTTAGTGAAATATTTTGCATTCTTCAACTGATCTAGAAAACTATCTATTTTGGGCAGTGGGTATTGATTCTTTGTGGTAATTTTATTGAAAGCTTGATAATCTACACACATGCGCTAGGTTCCATCTTTCTTGGGTACCAAAACAATTGGTGAACCACATGGCGAAGTAGAGGGATGAATTACACCTTTATCTAACAATTCCGCGACGTGTTTCTTAATTTCTAAACTTTCCAAAATTGACATTCGATACATACCGATATTTGGGAGTGGACAGTCTTGTTGTAGCTGAATTTTGTGTTGAATTCCCCTTTTTGTTGGCAATCCCTTTCGTTCTTGAAACATGTCTCCATATTGATTGACCACATCAACCAATTCAGATTTCATCTTCACGTCACAACCTACAAAGTATTCATGCTCCATTTCATTCTTCTACTTGATAATAAGGAGTAGGAGATTCTTGTTGCAATTGACCAGTCACTTCTTTTGCCATGTGCTTCCTAAAGACATATTAAGATTTCTACAATGGGCTCTCACAATATACTCCACTCGATCTTTGAACAAATGATATTTCTTCTCAAATCTATGAAAAACGAATTTCATGTCTGTTGTATTGTTCAACAGCCCCACCCCCCCCCCCCCCAATTATTGATTTAATAGTTAATATTCTATTGATAAATGGGGGCCCTTTATAAAAATTCTCCAAAAGAACTTAGCACTTAAGTTCTTCCTTTTTAAATTATTAGAAATAAATTTCTAAATAAACATAAGGTATCAAGCCAAAATCCCTTTGTGACTAGCTATTCTCACTTTATCTCATATCGTTGGACTGTGTGTGTCAAAGGTTAATTAACAATCGAGATCTGCAAATTTCAATAAGAGGTACCACCGTAATAAACTTATGGTAGCATTAAACTTTTCATTGAAACTAAGACTTAAAGTATTTATTACAAATAAAGTACATATCGCAATCGCATAGCGACATTCACAAAAGCACAAACAAGCAAAACCTTTAGAATATGCGACGTGTGATATTGCAACATAACAAATCGAACACTCATCACATCATGGCACTTACACAAAGGCCAATCTTGTGAACCATGAAAGGTTGTGAAATTTGATATGACCCATAACCGATGGAAGTATGCGAAAAATTTTATAACTTAGGTCAGGTCCGGCGCATAGTAAAAAGTCACTTTATGCAATAATTATTCATTTAAGAAAAAAGCGCTCAAACTGATAAAAGGTACGCCGCTCACATCGCATGTCACAAAATTCTCAATAATTTAGAAATAATGCATAATCGAAAGTTCAATGTTGTGATTTGTAATATTGAGATAATCTTTATCGCAATCACATAATCAACATCGTGCACTTTAAACTCATCAACTTGAAGTTTTTCTTACACATTTGCGATGTGATTCCTTAAATTAATAATAAAGGAAATAATAAAATATCTTAGTGTGTATTTAATGAGTTTTAATGGAATTTATGTTTAAAACAGCTCGACATGATTTGACATCTTTCATCTACATTGTCAAATAAAATCTTCTCCCTTATCCCCTTTCAAAATTAACTGTATCATTCCATTTTCACTGTCATTTTCGCTCTGTGTGTTTGTCTGATAATCTCCATTGCTCAATTTCAGGGAACCTCCGAAGGAAACAACATTTGAAAAGATGGCGAAGAAGGGAAAAGCTACTGCATCCGAGAAATTAGACATGACACCACTCTTCTTTGATACCACTTGCAGTAAAGAAGGAGGAACCACATCATGGGAAGCCATGTATAACATACTAGAAGAAGAGAACCCCAAACCACTAGAAACGAAGGCAACAGGTGATGCCGAAAAATAATTTGACGCTTCCTACTTTGAGGCAGCATGTTCATTTTTACACAGAATAGCTGCAAGACCTAAGATATTACCATACGCAGATATGGTAAAATGGGTTATTGATAATGTGAATATCCCAGACAGAACTTTCAGGAATTCAAGACATGAGGTCATGGGGTATTTTCCAGACAACTTGCGCTAGATGTACCATATACCAAAGCCCCAAAATATCTATGATAAAGATTTCCTTGAGCATTTTTCCAAAGATAACGAGGACCCATTGGACGTTACATAGACCTGGAGGTCAGGCTCAGGCAAATTCAAATGGGAGAAATCTGGTATGTATCCAATTGCATCCCTCTTGGCCCCACATAATTTTGCAACTGCGATGATGTGTATATTATTTGGTAAAGCTGATAGTACCAAATTTTCTATAGAGTGGCTTCCATTAATTGATGCAACAATTAACAGAATGATTATGAATTGGAGTCAAATTTTATCAAACAATTTAGCTATGGCTATTAGGGAATATAGGAAAAGAGAAGTATTTTCTCAATAATTATTCCCCCTTTTTATATGAGCGCTTATGTAATGGACACCGTTATAAATCCATTTGGCTAACCTTCCCATTACAATGTGGCACTTTCACACTACATGACTATGGGCATGCAGTAAAAGAAGTAGAGAATATTACATCTCTAAAACTGGCCACAGTTCTACGGCAACAGTATGACACAAATCAAGTTGCTACAGACTTCACCACCATGGTTAAAGTCAAATGGTTTACTCATGAAGACGATCCATTTGATGACCTCTTTCAAGGAGCCGAATCATTTGCAAGGGTCCTACATTTAGCATCATTACAATTAAGCCTAGATGATATTAATGCTTTTCATGTATATAGGAATAAAATATTGTTAAAGGTCCCATTGGACCTATTACAAATTGAACCAATAAGAGAACCTACTCCTAGCCTGAGCCTAGAGGGAAGTTCAAAGGAAAATTCTGATGAGGAAACGCAAGAGAAATCAACTCACGAGTCGGAACAGTCAAGAAACAATCTTAGAATGGAGAAGGGAGTCATAATGAAGATTCTGAGAAAGATACAGAAGGAAATACTGAGGAAATAGATGAACCGGCCTTGGCTAAGAAATAGATAGAGCTTGGCTCCACTTCAGCTCAAATGGGAAATATTTCAATCATTGACCTAAATAAGGAATGGGAGGAATTCAATCAGAAGCTCCAAACAGGCACAAGTCTTGAGGAAACATCCAGATTTCAGACCCCCAAACAAACTTGGCACAAAGCAAATCCAGAGACAACATAGAAAGAGGCTATAAACACTCAAGATATTAATGTTATTCCGGCTTTTCCCACTTCTGAAATTGTCTTAAAAGTTGAATAGATACCTCCACTCGACATATTCTATAGACCTACACATAAGGATGTAGTTAAAATACAAAGGAAGAAGAGGAAATTAGACACCACGACTATTGCAACTCTAGAGAATGAATCAATGAAGTTGTGTTGAAAGATACTCTTATTGACCCATCAAAAAACCTTATGAAGTTGTCACAGTTTGTAGGAGTCTATGCCACAGCGACCATTGATAAATCAATCTAAGTATGGTTGCTTCTAAAAGAAAAAGAGCAGATAATTCTTCTACTTTAATAGCAATTAGAACAAGAGAAAACCAATCAGCAAACAGAACAGTAGGTAACTCAGCTTCAGAGGGAATTCGAGCAAATGAGGTTACAACACCATGCAATCATATTAGAAAATGACTCACATATTTTCCAAATGCAAGCCATGGTAGAAAGATTCAATGATAACCCTCAAACAAATGAGTTCGTCAAAGAAGCAATCAAGCTTAATTCCATATTGATACAGAAACAAGAGATGTTCTGCTAGAAAATCTCACAGATCAATCCTGACTGTGAGACAAGTGATAAATTGAAAAAAAAAGTGATTGATATGAGGTTTGAATATGAATAAATCCATAGAATGATTTATGAATTTATTACCTAGCAGGAATATAATGAGGGAAGAAAGGTTGATTTACCAAAAATAGAATAATCTTGCAAAGACATTCTATTTGCATATTGGGATACACAGTTAAAGTAGGTAGAAAGGGTGACAGTGATAGTACCAGGTATAGAAAATAGCATAATTGAGGTTGTTAATGAAAACCTCCACAGTTCCAACCTTGTCAAGGAATGCATACTAGGGGCTCTCCCAGATATCAAACAATTGGAGCAACGGTGGAAACAAACAACCCAAATAAAAGAGGAAGCAATCAAATAGCTAACCAAACTAGATTGGGAGACATACTAGTAGTATTTGGTAAAACCACTTAGCTGGTATGACTCTGCGATGCTTAACTACCTTTGCACAAAAAATGGTACTAGCTCTATCAGATGCCATATTTGCAGGACAATTAAAATCCACAATCGGTCAGCCACCCCAAGTTAAACCAATGATCGATATTTGCAAACTCAAATATCAAGTAGCCGACTAGGATAATTCAAGTTGAAAGAAGCTTTCCATTAGTTTAATTCTATTTTTAGTTTTATTTTTGCTTACTCTGAGGAAGGCTGTTTGAAATCTCCTCAACCTTTTTTGTAATGATCTATTTTTGAGGCATGTATTATAGTATTTAAACCCCTCTCATGCATTTAGAGAGGGGTCTAGGATTTTATCAAAAACACTTTACAAGACATTACACTTCTGTATTTTTGTTAAGGTTTTGATGAAATTATTGGAACATGATCTATTTTTTCTTTGAATATCAAAGCATACTTTACTGAAATTACACTTCGGTACTCTTAAAGTGTATTTGATTGGATGAAAGTGGATCAATATTTCTGAGCCCATGAACAGGACCTTTCATATATGGTACTTTTGTCGTATGATCTTGTTTTATTTATGCATTAGCAATACTCTTTCTTTGATTGTCTTATGTATGAAAATTTGAGTTATAGTTTTACATTATTTCACTTTTATATGATGTTTCAGCTCTAATTCTGTATTGAATACGTGAACAATTATTATATGAGATAAAGTTTTCTCAATTATTTTTTCTAACTATTTATCCAAAACAATTATCATTAACGATTTTGTTTCTTTTGGCAGTTGAATGATCTTTATTACCAATTTCTTTGAGACATCTCTCTAGACCTCATATCTTAGTTTATTCCCAGGTATATTTATAGTCTAGTAATTGTATATTAATATATATGAATGTGTTTATTATTTAGATTAGATTATACTTAGTTGAATCATTCTCTGTTATATCTTATATCACCCCAACAACATTATCAAATCAATCCTCTCTGGGAAACTGGTCCCATTATCCCTAGTCGGAGCCACATCAAATAGAAAGGAGCTTATTTTGAAGGTCCAAA
This sequence comes from Pinus taeda, assembly GCA_000404065.3. NCBI lineage: Eukaryota > Viridiplantae > Streptophyta > Pinopsida > Pinales > Pinaceae > Pinus > Pinus taeda. The sequence continues at coordinate 76,470 of APFE030984931.1, forward strand.
CCAGGTGGTTATCCCCCATGTTGTCACGGGGAATTTTGAGGCTTCAACATTTTGGTGCTATAAGGAGGGTCTGACTGTGAATGGAAAGCAAATCTAAATTAGAAATCCATTCTAAGAGTAAAACTCCCTCACCATCACCTCCGACTTCTCGGTTACATTCCAAATCCTCAAATCCTAAACGTGAAGTTGTGAAGAAATCTTTACAATCCACTAGTGTTTCTCCAAGGAAATCAGATCAACCTTCTTCTAACAGAAACGCCTGAAGTTCAGTCTTTAATTCATAATTTACAAGGGATTTCTTTATCTCAATAAGAAGCTAAATTATCTCAAGCCAATGTTTCTTCACATTTTCCTTCCTCTCAAAGATTAACTAGATCACAAAGTGAAAATTTTGGAATTCCTCCATTTGAATTTCCTCTTCCTCCTCCTCGAAGGAAAACTAAGTAATCAAATTCTAAAACTCATAGTGAGATTCTTTAATCATCACCATAAACATGCTCGTTCATTTCATCATATTCATCACAAACTCAATCATCCACTTCACCATCTCAGATCGTGATTTACACAGGTACAGGAGCACAATATTCCTCTACCTAATCACCTTCAATTACTGGTGCATCTTCTTCCACACAGATACCCATAATGGCTCAAAGACCGTGGACAAATCCAGGAGTTGCTTAAATGGCAAGACCATTGCATCCATTACTTTCTCATCCATTAAAATGGTTGCCAAAATTCAATCCCAATGATGGTCTTCCTGTCAAATAACACATAAATAACTTTATGTTGCCCATAAATATAAATGGAGTTGTAGAAGAAGACGCATTTGTACAAATAATTTCTTATAAGTTACAAGGATTAGAAAAATCCTGGTACTTTTCATTACCATATGTTTCTATTAATAGTTGGAATGCATTTCAGGAACAATTCCCAACCAATTTTGGAGATGACCGTTCAATGGCTACTCTTCTTAATGATCTCTCCAGCCTAAAAGCTAAATCTAAAGAGTTTATTAAGGACTTCAAGTATAGTTTTAAAAAATTATTAAACAAAATTCCAGTGGCATCCAGGAAAATCACTGAAGTTCAAAATGAATGGTACATTTCTGCTCTTCCCTCAAATGCAGCTATTTTTGTCGATAGGGCTGTCAAACCAACTTTAGCTGAAAACATGAAAGAAGCCATGGCCGTGGAAAAATTCATTTTATCTTTAGAAAAGAAGATGTATTATAAGAAATAAAATCCAAGAAGGTCGCTGTCAAGGACGAATCTATGAAGAAAGCACCTAAAAGCTCCTTTCGATATTGAAGGTCTGCAAAAGGTAATTAAAACCATGTCCAATGAAATGGTCGACATTAAAATGCAGGTAGCTGATACTTCTTCTAGGAAATATTTTAGATCTTAAAAAAGAAACCCCCCTATGATCCTAAACCTCCTAATACAATATCAAATTTTGAATCAGATGTGGAGGAAGAAGAAGTGTCAACAGCTGAAGAAAAAATCAATCACGAAGAGATAGTTGAAGTATAAGGAATGTGGGATTTCATTCTTTCTTTGTCAGGTAATGAACAATCGGAAGAAGCATTACCTGTCACTACCAGAATAAAGAGAACTATTGATTTTCCACAAACAAATCAAAAATAGAAATCATCAACTCCTGCTCTCAAAGATAAAGTAATAGGTAATAAATATTCTCCCAAATCCACTCAAATGACTCCTCCGCAATCCAATTATTCACCTCTAGCTAAAACATTGCTAGTATCTGATGACATGAAATACAACATTGTCGAAGACATGAAGAAGACTATATCTAATATCACATTCCATGAGCTTAGCAAACTAAAACATCAATAGAAGCTATTGCTCAAAGAATTAAAAGTAGTCCCCACTTCTCCTCTTCCTATTGTTGTAATTTCCCAGGTTGCTCAAGAAATGGGTAGGCCTCTCAGTACTTCCTCAGACAAAATGAGTTCAATTGATGTTGCTTTAATTGGTGGTAGATCTAAATCCCATACTCCTCCTTTTCTTTTGACTTTTGAGGTCTTTAATAAGAATTTTCACAATTGTTTAGTAGACTCTGGAGCCTCATCCAACATTTTAACAAAAATTGTTTGTGAAAAAATTAATGTCAAACCCAAGAAATTTGTTGTTCACATTGTACAATTAGATCGATCTCAAGTCGAAGTCATAGGATATATCAATCAGGTTACCATTATACTATCATCGAACCCGAAATTATATCAAGTGATTGGCGTTCTTGTGGTCAATATCCCTAAAATTCTATGGTTTGATCCTTAGCAGCGATTGGTTTGAAGATCTTCATGGCTATTTTGCAACAAATTGGTCCCATATGTGGCTTCCTTATAATGGTAAGCCAAATAAAATAAGAGTTGACTGTGAGAAACTTTTAAAGTATATCATCACAGAACTAGAAGGAGAAAATGATCCCATCACATACAGTAGTAATATCATTGGAAATTATTCGGTCGAATCATTTTTAGGCAATTTTAATGCCCATGCATCACCATTTTTGGAAAATTTTGTTACATCACAAATAAAAAATTATTCTCAAATTCTTCTAAATGTATCAATTTTGTAGATAAACCTATAGTCAATTCTTTATTTTGGAAATTATTTTTTAATCGATATAAATCTAGTGATGGAGTTGGGGCAGGTTTCATATTGGTTTTCCAAGAAGGAGAAAAAAATATGTTGGCATGCAAACTTGAATTTGAATGCACAAATAATACTGTTGAATATGAAGCATTAGTTCAAGAGTTGTATAAATACATTGGCCTTGATATTAAATACCTTCAAGTATTTGGAGATTTGGAAATTGTAATCAAACAAGTGAGGAATACTATTCACTGTCTTTCTGGACATTTGAAACATTATCAATCATTAGTCAATGACCTTACCTCACATTTCCTAGCATTTAACATTTCCCCAATTTTGAGACTTCAAAATGCAAGTGCCGATCTTTTGGCTAATGTTACATCCAAGCTCATACTACCAGGAGATTATAGTCCTGATCGATTTTCTATAGAATTAATTTTTAGACCTTCTATTCCTGATAACATCACCAATTGGCGAGTTTTTAATAATGATCGGATATCATAAATTTTGATGAAAGTAGATTTTGGGGTAAGGCAAAATCCCGTTCATATCAATTTTTTGATCCTGAGGCCTGTGGGTTATGGGCCCACAAACCTATCGGAAGTGTTTATTTGAGGCCTTAAGCCTTTAAACCCAGGACCATTCAACTTAATCGATACATAGGAATGCACACGAAAACATGGAAACACCTACTTCGAACCCATAAGACGGATCTCAAAAAGAATGAACCCGCGTTCATAAATCATTGGGTCCACACATCAAAGACACCCCCGCAGCTCTTTCCGATCGTGCCTCATCGCATATCGTTATTCCATCTCTACTGTCCCTTGACCTTTGTCTAAAGAGATTTGCGATTAAATATTGACTATTGATTTGGAACTCGATCCGATGGTTGTCACTTAGCCTGATCACCAACCAGTCCACTCGATCTCCACCATTGATCACCTCCTTTTGATCTGACGGTTGACATTGATTTTGGGTGGAAAAATAGCACGGGGATTACCCACCCTAAAAGAGATTTCCTCTCTCCTCCCAAGTGCTATGTGTCACTCAATTAGTGGAATTGGGTGCTCACCCTGAATTACCGCTTACCACTTCTACCTCGCTCGAAATACCACTTTGTCTCGAGAAACCACCTCTTCGTTGGTTATCTTCCACGCTCTTCCACCATGTGATGACCGTTGATCTATGAGATCCAACGGATCCTGTGTATTGACCCATCCATTCCTCTTTGGCTTGGTCTCATTTACCTTTGATGGATCTCTGCGTTAATACGGATCTGCCACAATCTAAAAACACTCACATCACCCATATTATCATTTGATTGCCATTGATCCTTACAGTGATCGATGGTCGATCAACACACTTACAAACAGGATTTAAGCCATCAATGCATATATATATACAACAGAATTGAAAAGGACATAATACACAGACACGCAGAAATCCACAGAACACATAATCTATTCATTATACAATATTGAATGTAGGCTAAGGCATTTCAGCCTTAGAAACAAGTTCCCTCTCAACTACATTTTGATTACTCTCCACTTACACAAATTATATTTATCACTCTCTCCTTTTTCTTGAACACTCAAGCTCATAATATATAAGGAAACCTTTGGATCGGATCACGAAAGGATCTGATCAAATCCTTCCATGATTTCCTCTTGCAAATCACTCAACTAATCTCTCTATATGCATATATATGGTGGATTGCATTTAATTAATTCCATCAAACTAGCTCTATTAAAACAGAATTTGTCCCCTGTTTAGCTACAATGGTCCACGTCTCCTTGTTCTACTTTGGATTCCTCATTTAATTAGGAGTGTCGGATGCTCCTGCATCAAATTTTCTAACATCTGAAGGCTCTTATGAAGACCAAATAATAGATGAAGATCAACATGGTAGCCATCTTAAGCAAGAAACAAGTGTAAATCCCATACCTAAATATGTGGTTAAGCTGGAAGATCTATATGATCTTAAGCACAGATTCAAGAAACCAACTAAATCAAATCTTCAAAGTTCAACTTTGAGGTTTGAGTTAGTTAATCTTGGAACTAACCTTAAACCTTAAAATATTAATCTAGGTATTAGTCCTACACCTTATGAAATATTATCCTTTATTCATTTTTTCAAGAGATACAAAAATGTTTTTGCATGGAATTATGAATATTTTAAGACATATGATACTTCCATCATTCAACATACCATTCCTATGATATCCGACGAAAATCTTGTACAACAGAAGTTGAGAAATATTCACCCAAACTTAGAAAATCAAATCAAATCTAAATTGAATAAACTTCTCAAAGCCAAAATAATCTTTCCTATCAGAAATTCAAGGTGGGTTTCTAACCTAGTTCCAACCAAGAAAAAGAATGGTGATATTCGAATTTGTATAGAATTTCGCAATCTCAACAAAGCTTGTAAGAAGGAAAACTTTCAATTTCCTCCAATGGAACAGATATTGCAATCAGTTGTAAGCTTAGAGTTAATGTCTTTTTTGGATGGATTTTCAAGTTATAATTAGATTCTTGTACATCTAGATGATTGACTATAGACGACATTTATAACCAAATGGGGAACATACGCTTACCAAAAGATGACATTTGGATTAATCAATGCTGGTGCAACATTTCAGAGAGCCATAGATATAGCTTTCAAAGGTTTGGTGAATATAATTTATTTAGATTATGTAACTATGTATTCAAAAAAGCGCAGTAATCATTTAGAGGACTTAAAACAAATCTTTGAACGTTGTCAGGGATATGGATTTTTCTAAATCCAAAAAAAACTTTCTTTGCTTTAAGTGAAGGTAAACTCCTTGTATTTATTATATCTAAAGATGGCATTCACATAGATCCGGATAGAATAAGAGAAATTTCTAAAATCACTTTGCCTCACAACAAAAAATCCATGCAATCTTTCCTAGGTCAGATAATTTTTTTCAAAAGATTTGTCCCTGACTTTTCACAAATTTAAGTATGGGGGTTTACGCAGTGCATTATATTAGATATCATTTTGGGATTCGACTGCGTTAAGTAAGTCATTCACGTATGACCATTTCCATGAGAGGTATTCGTAACTGACTAATTTCTCATGATTTTTGAATAGTTCACTTAGCACTCATTGCATCGGGTGATGCTCACAGGGGTGAAGAAGTGGGATTGAAACTAGTGAAATGTGGAGAACGAATCACATAGCATCAATCATCACAAATTGTTTTACCCCTCCAATCTATGATCAAGAAAAATTATGTTTTTAAATCGGGACATACTGAGTATGAAGTTTTCAATCTTATCAAACAAGCAATTATAAATGCTCCCTCTTTAGCAACTCCAAATTTTTCTAATCATTTTATTTTATATACTTTTTTCTTCTGAAACATCATTTGCATCTATATAGACATGGGTCAATGATGAGAAATTTGAAGCACCAATTTCTTTCTTTAGCTCCAATTTGCAAGGTGTTGAATTGAATTACTCAGATGTTGAAAAGCAGGTTTTTACAGTTTTCAAATCAATAAAATATTTTAGACCTTTCCTTCTCAAAACTCACACTAAAGTAAAATTTCCATTCTCATCAGTGAGAAATTTACTAATGCAAATAGAATTAGGTGAGAAAAGAGAAAATTGGGTAACAACACTGCAAGAATATGACATTGAAATTAGACTAGCTAAAATTGTTAGAGGTCAAGGTTTTTGCATAATGTTAGCTAGAGCATCCAACATACCAGCACCAGAAGATTCAGGTGATGATATATGAATATGTGAGGTAAGCCTCAAAGACACTGAATATAAATATGTTGATATCATATTTTATTTGAAAAATGGATATGCCCCTACGCAGCTCAGTTACAACAAAAAAAGTGTTTTGAGATAAAAAGCTAAGCAATATGAAAATTTTGTTTAGGAATAATTATGATTCTGTTTAGGTGCCTTGAAAATTTTGAGGTAGAAAAGGTTTTGCAGGAACTCCATGATGGAGAAGCTGGTGGTCATTTTGGAGGAGACACAACAGTGCATAAAATCCTGGTTGCTAGCTATTATTGGCCAACATTATTCAAAAATGCACACGAATATGTAAGGAAGTGCAAAATTTTTCAAGCAGCTGCAGGAAGACAAAGGAAATATGCATTTCCATTACAGTCTGTTAACATTGAACAATAATTTGAGCAATAGGGACTGGACATAATAGGTGAGATCATTTCTCACTCTTGAAAACAGCATAGATATATCCTTAATTCAACTGATTGCTTCACTAAGTGGGTGGAAGCAATTCCACTCAAGGTAGCCAATTCTAAGAACATCATTGAAATTATTGATCAATTTATTATTACAAAATTTTGTCTAGCACTACCCTCATGTTTGACAATGCATCCTATTTCACAGGCAATGCTATGAAAAAATTTTCTCTCAAGAGAGGTTTTAAACTTAAATATTATGCTAACTATTATCGTCAAGGAAATGGTTTAGCTGAATCAATGAATAAAAATCTCATAAGGATCATCAAATGAACTATTGATCAGAGTCAGAAAAAATGGCATAAATATTTAACATTTTCTCTATGGGCAGATCAAATAACATAGAAGGCCTCAATAGGCACTTCCCCTTTTAATTTGGTCTATGGGAAAGAATTTGTTCTTCCTACAAATATAGTTATTCCCTCTCTAGCCCTATTTCAATTTATTGAAGAAAATCCTTCCTCTTCTATCAAATTAAGGCAATCACAAATCCTCAAACTCAAAGAAGAAAGAGATAAAGCCAAGATCATACATGCACGTCTACTCAAAATCCTACCAAGAAAGCCTACCTTTTCTTGATGTTCTTATTTCAAAGAAGGATGACGGTTCTTTCTCTCGTCAAGTTTTTCGAAAGAAAGATCACATAGAGTAATATCTCCATGCTAGTTCCCATCATTTCCCTGCTCAAAAGCTAGGTTTTCTCAACACCTTAGACACTCGAGCATTACAAGTGTCTGATGAAAATCACCTCGAAGATGAAAAATCCCACCTCCTAAAAGTTTTTAATAAGAATGGTTATAGTAGGTCCCAAGGTCTTAAGGATTTTCTAAATGCTGAAAAGGGTCCTAAGAATAAGATTGATCCCAAGGATTGGTCTTCCGGAGTTCATCTTCCTTTTATTCAGGCAACCACTTATAAAATTGCTAGGATCTTGAAGTAACATAAGATTCATTCTTCTTTTAGGCCCCTTAACGCTATTCGGAGTTCTCTTTGTTCTGTTAAGGACCCGGTTAACCCCAAGGATGGGAAGGGTGTTTACATCATTCCTTGTTCATGTGGAACTCCTTATATTGGTGAGACCGACAATAAACTAAAGGATTTGTGAACATCAAGCATGGAAGGTCTTGCTACTCTGCTTTGGTAGAACATGCGGAAAAAACCAATCATCACATATGCATTGAAGAGGTGAGGGTCATTGTTAGGACTGGCCATTTTTATCATCATAAATTTAGGGAGGCCTTAGAAATTGAAAGGAGGCCTGTTAATTTGAATAGAGATGTTGGTTGGAGTATCAGCAGATGTTGGATCCCTGTTATTTCTTCCTAATATATATATATATATTATATATTTATTTTATTTTTTATTTTTTATTTTTATTATTATTTATTATAATTATTTTTATTTTATTTTTATTTTATTTTTATTTTATTTTATTTTTTAACAAATATTATTTTATAATATTCTTAATCCACCTAATTATTTTAATAATATTGTTAATCCACCTAACTATATGTTTTTTTTTTTTTTTTTTTTTAACACGATCGGTTACTTATATATTATAAAAACTTCAAGGAACAAGTCCTTTTACATATGATAGGGGAAGTAGAGAGGGGAGGATCCAAAATGGGTACGCAGACCCTTGATCCTTGTTGGTGGACTTGTGAAATGCAGTTTGAAAAAGATAACGGCTATATTGTCGTACAAACAAGCCTACTGGAAAACAAAATTTACAGGACATAGTTCAAGTTACTACTGCTGGTTGACAGAATCATCGAGCTGAGGTTCCTTTTTTGCGCTGGCCCTTGTCGAGGCCTCTGCTTTCATGCTCTGAGTTATTGATTTGATGTGGGCAATTGCTTCCTCCATATGGTTGCATTTTTCCTTGAGACCTTCGATCTCCGCTTTCTGTTTCTCCAGCTTTTTTCTTTTTGATTTGCTATCCGCTTGGAATTCCTCCTTGAGTTTGTTGAAGTGCTTTACGAATCTTTCTATCATGAAACAGTGAGCTTTGCATAAGTTGCAGCTACTGTTGGTGATAACACACTCCAGGGGGTTCACAGTTGGATCACGATCTTCTGGATTCTCGGCCATTTCAGGACCTCTCTGGGGGGAGCTTTGAGGAAATGATGCAGAGGGGAGAAACAGGGGTAGAAGGAAGGAGGGGGAAGGGGAAAATATGAAAGAGAGAACTGGCAATGGGCGCAGTTCTGGGGAGGATCAAAAACTACGATGTGGGAAGTGAAAAGAGGAATGAAGAGCAGCGGGGCGGATGCAATCGGAGGGCAGGAGAACGCTGAAGGGAGAGGGCGTTGATTCAAGCAAACAGTGCTTTGGCTAGCAGGAAAATATAACAAAACCTTAAGAACACAATATTTACCACTGTAAACGGTTGAAGGAAGCCTCCTGTCAAAGCTGGGCGAAATGCGACCTCTGGTACTGAGAAGCTCCAGAGACTTTCTGAAGTGATTCGTTCCTTTGCTCTTTTGAACTTGAGGAGTTGTAGCTCTGAGTTGAGCGAAGAATGAGGATCCCTGAAGCATATATAGCAGGATGAGAGGTTGATCAGTCAGGTTTGTCGAGAGATACGCAAGGATTTGGCTGGTCTTGAGATCGGGCCTTGGATTTTTTTTGCATTTGGTGAAGATTTTGATGTGACATATGCCTAACTTCTGCTTGGAGATGTCACTAGGATTTTGAGAAATCTTGGGCCCGTACCTGTTCGATTTGGCAACAGAGATATATTTTACATCATTCAAAGTGAAGAGGAGGTCGATGTTAGAGAGGATGAAGCCTGCAGGTGGCTTGACAATTTTAGGAAAGAGAGCAGGAGGAATGGTATGATTACTGAGGTGACCAGTATTCAGAGATTTTGGAGAATAGTGGAACCAGCTATGGGATTGGCTTGTCATAGGTGGTGTCGTTTTCTCTGACTTGTCCAATAGGTCTGTTGGTTGCCCTGGTGGCGAAAGAGTCGGCTTCTGTATTGTTGTCCATCAGGACGTGCTTGAAGGTGGCGTCCCCCAAATGACTGATGTTGTCCATGATCCTTAGTTTTATATTGTTGAGAGCCGCTTTTTTGAACTCTCCCCCTGTAGCCATAGCTGTGATTACAATTGCGAAGTCTCCCAGGATGATTGGGTTCTGAATTCTCATATGTTTCAGAATGGTTGTGCCTAAGAGAAGGTTGTAAGCCTCAGCCATGTTGTTTGACATTTGACCCAAGCCCCATTCGTATGTTATAAGAGCTTTGCCATGCTGATGCTTTATAATTCCCCCTACCCCAGCTTTCCTCGGGTTATTTTTAGAGGCTCCATCAAACTGGAGAGTGATTCGGTTTTTAGCTAGAGTCCATTGACTTATTTCCTCCTTGGTACCTCTAAGTTTCCAGTTATTCCTTCTCTTGTCTGGTTTGAAGTGGGATTGCTTGTTCTTGTCATAACTAAGACAGAATTTGTTGAACCAGTCATTCTCAACTTTGTGCCAACTGGATCGATCTGGTTGAGAGACAGAGTTGGCGCTTATTGTATCCGAGATAAGAGCCATAGTTTTTGCCAAGGTGCAAGCTGGATTTGGCTTCTAGTTGTTGAAAATACAGTTGTTCTGAGTGAGCCAGATTTGCCAGCTAAGCGTTGAGGGGATGCATTTCCACAGGCAAATGATAGGGGTCTTACTTTTCTTAGGATAAGGATAGCATTTCTCCCAATTTTTTTGTAATGAGGGAAGCTGGTCAAAGGTCTCTCCTATTTTCAGAGGATTGATAAGTTGGTTCCAGTAGCTTTGGGAAAAGGGCAGTCGAAAAAGAGGTGTTGGCTGCTTTCCTCCTCGGAACGACATAGGTAGCAGAGTGAGGGGCCAAGTATACCTCTTTTTTTGAGGTTCTCGGCAGTGAGAATCTTGCCTTTAAGAAGGGTCCAATTAAAGAACTTGATCTTTGGCAAGCACTCTGATTTCCACACTGCGGTATAGAGGTTCCATTTGCCTATTTTTGTGTTTGCCTGAAGAAGTTTATACCCCTCTTTGACTGTGAAGTTTCCTCCGCTAGGGTCCCATATGTACCTGTCATCAGCCACTTTGTTTGTGGGGGCAGATCCTGAGAGAGAGGTCTTAAGGTCGGTCCAAAGATCCCTGAGATCATTTAGGAGAGGGAGGCCCTTCCAATCATGCCAACTGTTATGATCCCATAGGGAAATGTCATATAGAGAGGTCAAGTTTTTTGCTTCCATCCAAGTTTAAAGGGGTCTGAAGTTCTAGAGTAGGTTTCTTGGCTTTACTCCCATGATTCTATCTGTCCAAATATTTATTTCCTTTCCATTGCCAGACACTTTTGAGATGTGGTTTCTGAATTGAGGGAGGACTTTTTTGATGAGCTTCCATATAGGAGTACACGGTCCTTCAACAATTGTTTCAGAGAGGAAATTAGAATCCGAACCGTTGAGATACTTTCTTTTCATAACCTCCACCCACCAGGAGCCTTTTCCTATAAGCATTCTCTAGATTAATTTGAATCCCATAGCTCTATTGGAGAGACTTGGGATTTTGATGGCTAGGCCTCCTTTTTCGAATGGAAGGATAACTTGGTTCCATCTGACAAGGCTGAATTTTTTTGAATCTTGCTTCCCTCCCTGCCAGAGGAAGCTTCTCGTAATTAGTTCCATATGCTTGTGGGTGCTGGCAGGAGCCAAGGTTACTGCATATTGGTAGATGGGAAGGGTAGAAAGAATATCCTTGATGAGGGTAGATCTGCCAGCCAAATTTAGCCAAGACAGCCCCCAGCTTTGAAGGATTCCTCTCATTTTTTCTATGTTCTTTACCCAAATTTCGGACTTGAGTGTTTCTTTTGCTAAGGGCAGACACAAATATGAGAAGTAGCTCCAATTTCTTTGCACTGGGATGTCCAGAATCGAGGAGATTCTTTGCATGATTTGAAAAGAGACATTCCAGGTGTATATCTTACATTTTTTATTGTTTAGATTTCCCCCTGAAGCTATTAGGAATGAGTCCAGAGTTTTCTTGAATCTTTTTTCCATCAAAATTGAGGCTCCCCCTATTAGAAGGGTGTCATCCGCAAAGAGCAAATGATTGATTTCTTTAGTCCCTCTTTCTATACTAATCCCTGTGATCTCCTTTTTCTTGCGAACTTTTTCTAAATGGATGCTCAAGGTTTCCGCCATTATGATGTATAAGAAAGGAGAGAGAGGGCAGCCTTGCCTCAGTCCCCTAGATCTTCTGAAGTAGTTGCTCGGTCGACCATTGATCAGGGGGGCGGTCCAGGAGTTAGAGATGCACTCCATGATGATTCTTATGAATTTGTTGGAGATCCCGAATTTTCTGAGGACTTCTGTCAGGAAGTGGTGGTCAACCCTGTCAAAGCCATTTGCCATGTCTAATTTGATGATCATGCCTCTTTCTTTCCTGTTGATGCTACTTTGAATTGCTTCTTGTATCAAAATGACATTGTCTGTGATTTGTCTATGGGGGACAAATCCGCCTTGGTTCTCTGAAATGAGGTAGGGAAAGAGCTTTTTAAGCCTATTGGCTAGGATTTTAGTGATTATCTTGTAAGAGACATTGCATAGAGAAATAGGCCTAAAACGGTCAAAAGAGAGGGGATTAAGGTCCTTGGGGATGAGGGCAAGGTGTGAGGATTTAGTATTTTCCCCCATCTTGTGTTTTTTGAAAACATTTTTTACCATCCTTACATAATATTTTTTTATTGTGTCCCAATGATTTTTGTAGAAGGCGACAGTGAAACCGTCGGGTCCCGGGGCCTTGTCCAGCTACATGCTGAAGGCCGCCAACCTGATTTCCTCCTCTAAAATTTCCTAGTCCAATTCTCTATTTTGCAGATCAAAAATTTTACTCTCGACTGGTCTAAGGAAATCCGTGTTGTCCGAAGACTGAGGGGCTGCTGATAATAGAGATTGAAAATGTTTGAGTGCTGCCTCTTTGATTCCTTCTTGATCGCTGATCTCTTTCCCCTCTGCCAATATTTTGTCGATTTGGTTTCCGGCACGTCTGAGCTTTATGTTGTTGTGGAAGAATGAGGTGTTTTTATCTCCAGCCCTAAGCCAGAGACACCTTGATTTTTGTCATTTTTCTTCTTCCTCCACTCGATTTTGTCTGTAAAGTTCCCTGTACATTTCGCTTTCTTGTGTTTGGTCTTCCTTTGTGTATTGGATGTTATCTTTTTCCTGGTTCCACTAATCCAACTGCTTATGAAGATCCACTATTTTTTTATTTTCCATTGCTGCGTTAGCTCTTTCCCATTGTTTTATGGCTGTTCTAAGAGACTTTAATTTAGTTTCCCAAATGTAGTGGGGCAAGCCAATGACTTCCTTAGCCCACTGGTCTTGAATAAGTTTGCGGGAGTCTTCTTTAGAGTCCCAAGATTTATTGTATTTGAAGGGGAGAGGCCCTACATTTCTTCCCTTGTCCAGAGTCATGACCATGGGCTTATGGCCTGAGGCAGAGGCTTGGATAATTTTGTTTTTGATTGAGGAAAAGCCTGCGACGATTCTTTCATGTACAAGGATTCTGTCTAATCTCTCTTTAATGTTGTGGATGCCAATTCTTTTGTTGCTCCATGTAAATTTCTCGTTATGAGGAGGAATGTCAATAAGATTATGGCTCTGGAATATTGTTTCCAAAGAATCTCTTGAAGGGTCCGCGAGGAAGTTCCCGCATATTTTTTCCTCAACATTCCTTATTAGGTTCAGGTCTCCTCCCAAGAAAATGTTCCTATCTTGAGCGGACTGTAAATCTGAAGTTATTGAATCCCAGCAAAGAGATTTGTCCCTGTGGTGATTTGGGGCGTAGATGTTGTAGATAGTGTAATCTTCTTTTGAGACTTCGTTTTTAAGGTCTGTTCTTACCCACCAATTGCAATAATTTTGATTGGTGAGGTCCCATTTGTTCTTGTTCCATAGAGTTCCTATACCTCCTGAGGCACCTGCTGCACCGATTGTTGTACCTATGAAGCTTTTGTATCTTTTTATATGATTTTGGAAGTCTTGTTCTGATATTTTGGTCTCCTGGATGAGGAGAAGGTTTGGTTGCTCCTGATTGATTATATCCCGGACTGCATTTTATTTTAAGGAGGAGCCCATCCCCCTGCAATTCTAAGAGACCAAAATCATAATTTACCAATTTTTGAGTGAGTCACACTCCTCTCCTTTGTATTTTCCCCACTTCCTTTTTGCTTGTCTAGGTATGTGTCCATTGGTTGCTAAGTTCCAGTGGCCATTTCTTTTGCTGTTGTTTCATCTCTAATTTCTTTGTTTGACTTCCTGCCTGCTTTTCTCAGAGGGTCAGTGGGGAGGTTAGCTTCTTTCAATTTGTTTCTGGTGAGGATTCGCTCAATGGTTGGGGGGGAGAGAGCGGGGGTAGTGAGAGGGAGGTGATGACTGCGAGGGCAGTGTCTCAGGGAGATGAGGGGGGAGATATGGGATCTTCAGCTGACAGAGATTCAAAAGGGTTGGAGGATGAGGGGAAGGAAGGGGCTGAACTGGAAGGGGGAGGAGGAGCAATAGGGTTTTCCGGGTGAGGCTTGGAGCTAGGACCTTGAGAGGGGGTAGATTTTTTCTTTTTTACTTTCTCCCAAGAGCCTTCAGAGATTTTGGCATTTCCATTAGACTAATTTATTTTTAACTTGCTACATCTATTTGCGAAATCTCCATATTCATGACATACCTTGCATTTGAAGGGTAGCTGCTCGTAGTCTAGCTGTTGGATGTGTGTCCATTGATCTACCTTGATCTTGATGGCTTCCGGCAGGCCTTTCCCGAGATCGACTTCAGCGCATATCCATGCACAAGCATGCATATTCTCCTTTGGCTCAGATCTATCAATGTATTTGCCAACTGCGTTCCCAATGGCCTTTACTGATTCATCTCCCCAGCAATGGAGCGACAGATAGGGTAGGCGGACCCAAACTAGAACTGCATTTGGGATGTCCATTTTTGGATCGAAGTCGGGAGACCATCTATTCAGATAGAGGCCTCTTGAATCCATAAAATAGGGGCCATTTCTAAAGATAAGGTTCATGTCCTCTTTTGATTCGAACAGAAAGGTGTAAAAGCCCCTTCCACAGAATTTGATAGCTATTTTTCCTTGTATAATCGCATTCCAGTTGCGTTCCACCCATTTTTGGACTAATCTGGGCGAAGGCCAAAGGCCAGTGAACTAGCCTACGAGGCCTCTTTCGGCTAAAGCGATTGCTTCCTTCCTTGGGAGGGTAGGGGGGAGGGAAACTTCAGGGATTTCATCAAGTTTCTTGACAAACTTTGTCGCAGATGGACGGATTCTTGTTGTTGCATTCTCAGGGATAAGAGATGCAAACAGTTTCTCATATTTTTCCAGGTCTGGAGGCGGGGGATCAGTCCCAGCCATTGGAGCAAAGGAGAGCCAGAACGCAGTCAATCCAGGAAGAAAACGAAGGCTGCAGGGATGGGCCCCAGAGCTGGGGCCGGGCAGGAGGCCTGTGGGGAAATGGAAGGCGGAGAGAAACCCAGGAGGGGCGCAGAGGAGATAAACCTAACAACGGAGCTGCCAGGCAGAGGCCTGGAGGGCACAGAACCAGTCGGCGAACGCGTGGGAGCTCAGGTCCATTCGCTCAAGGCATCCATTCATGAGATGAAAACACCTTAGTTTTATTTTTATATCTCCTAACTATATGTTATACAATGTAACAACCCCCCATTTAAATGGAATAATAGTTAATATTTGAAATATAAATGGGGGCTCTTTTTAAATTTTTAGGCTTTGAAAATAAATCCTAACTATTAAAATTTCCTTAAACCCTTAGAATACAACCCATACTTAGATATTTTATCGCATTTCACAATTTTCTATGTGACAATTATAAACATCTTGAAGAAAGCCCCAAAATGCGATATGCGATAAAGCCCATGCTGCAATTTTCTGATCACAACAATTTAATAACACGTGATCACACTTTGCAAGTCACAAATTAATAAAGCATGCCATTCTGTCACCCCTTAAAAATTTGCGAAATGAGATAATGTAATTTTCGCAATTGCATTTTGCATTATCTCTGGGAAACATTATATGGCAACATTCGAAAAATGTGATGTGTAAAATAAGACATGAAGTGTGGGAAGTTACTGAGTTTTAATGAAATATTAAGTGGTTTGACAGAGTAATTAATGTTTAGTAGCTCGAGGAGAGGGATTGATGTTTTCAATTTATGGCTAGTTTAAACAAAAATCACATTCAAAATCTTCCCACGATTAAAAGTCATTTCAAATATCTCTCAGCCTTAATTGCCCTCTATTGTGTGCACTGATATATCTCTTTCATTTTAGGCAAGCTTCAAAAGAGATTGCATTGCGGAAGGTAATGCAAAAGCAGAAGTAACAGAGAATTTCAGAGTTTGAGGTCTTAGAAAAGCCGCTTGTATTTGTTAATATAGTTTTTAGTGTCGATGGATGAGCAACAGCATGGGAAGTCATCTACAACATGCTTGAAGATCAGTGGCATAAAATTATTGTCACCAAGGCGATAGCAGACTCGATAAAACCCTCCAGAGTTTAATTCAAATATGTTGCTTGTTCCTTTCTTCACAGAATAGGAGCAAGAGCTAAAATTCTCCCATACAATGATATGATTAGATGGGTGGTGGAAAATCTCAGTATAGAAGACAAACAATTCAGGAAATCAAAGAGGCAGCTAATGGGATCATTCAAAGATGAAGATTTGAAACAAACGTATCATCTTCCTAACCCTCAGGACATATATGACAAATCATTTATGGCCAACATCGCAAAGTAGAATGAAGAACCCTTCAAGATGATTCAGGGCTGGAGAATCCTAGATAACAAGTTTAAATATGATAAGATGGGCATGTACCCCATTTCTTCTTTAGCAAATCCCCATAACTATGCAGCTTCTATGTTATGTAGATTATATGGATTACCTAATAATACCAAGTTCTCCATAGAATGGGTTTCTTTAATTGATGCTTGTGTCAATTCCCATATAATGAATTAGGCCACTATCCTATCTGATAACCTAGCTACTGCTATTTTCGAATATCGCCAAAAGAGATCCACCTCCACAGAGAACCTTCATCCATTTTTCAGTGCCTATATCATGGATGCCATATGTTTCTGTACTAAGTTTCCAATTATGGGTTAGAAATGGACTTTGCAAGACCCCTACCCCATCCTTCTCAGTCACAAACAAATGTGGGAATCCCATTTTATTCCCCATTTTTACAAAATATGCCATCGTGTTATTTTACCATTACACCAATTGATTTTTTATAAGAAAGCCCCCATATTTTCTAAAGAAGCCACTATAGACCTTCTCATAGTAGGCAAGTATTTTGTTGAACAATGTTTTACATATATCAGAGTTTATGGCAGCACAGCAAACCTGCATGTACTCCCTTTGTATGTCTTCGACAAGCTCTTAGCCAGAGAAATAGCTCAGCAAACTATTGGTAAGGGCTTAACCAAGACCTTGAAAGATAATAAAAAATCATCATGGCCGCCCTTTCCCATCCAGTGTGGTTCTTTTTCATTGGAAAACTTCAACCATGCAAATAAGGAATTACTAAGCTTAGAGAGCCTCATGCTCCATATTCTGCCTACGAGGAAATTTGAGCCAGAAAAAAGTAGCATAAAATGTTACTACAATGCTAAAGCTCAAACCCTATGTCCATGAAGCTTAGGAATTCGAAGATCTTTTACAATCAGCTGAAGCGTTCAAACAAGCCTTCGATTGGGAAAAGGCAAATTTGAATCCTGATTATTTTGAAAAGTTTCAGGAATTTAGAAATCAAAGGATCGAGACAATCCCATTGCATTTGTTAAGAGATCATGACAAGCCTACACCTAGTGTAACTATCAACAGCGAAGGTCCAAATTCTCGTATAGAATCACAGGTGAACATAGCCCATGATACAAGGAAGGCACCAGAGACAGAGACTACAGTGGAATCCTGGAGAAGGGCAACCGAAAAACAAGTCATAATTGACCTAACTAAAGATAATGGTCCCGAAGTCAAAAGCAGCAATTTGGAGCAGGAATGGGACCAATTTAATTAAAAGCTCCAAGATACTCCCAAGGCAACAGATTTCCCGGAAACCACATAATTTCACACTCCACAGCAAACTTAGAAAATTTCAGAGTCGAAACCAATGGATGAACAAGGGACAAGTTCGCAAAATACAGAAATCATCCCTATGTTTCCGACATCTAAAATTATTCTAAAGGTTACAAAGATACCTCCCTTAGATGTTTTCTACAACCCACTACATAAGGTTGTAGTAAGAAGATAGAGGAAAAGAAGGAGAGTAGAAACACCCGAAATCCCACCTAGGAATGAACCAATGGACGTAGTTTGGAGGGATATTCCTTCGAACCCAATGATATTTTAACCAGACTATCACAATTTATAGGGGCATATGCTACTGCAACCATCGATAAAGGCATGGAGGTATCTATTTTGTTAAGGGAAAGGGAAGAGAGGATAGTGCAGCTCAAGCAGCAGTTGTAGATAGAAAAATAAAATGTGAACAAGCAAGCCATTGAACAAATAGTCCATTTGGAGCAGAGTATGGAAGTCCTAGAGATAAGCCACGAAGCAGAAATCTCTGCAAAGAACGTGAAAATACAAGAATTGCAAGAGGCCATAGAAAAGTATAAAGATGTCCTTATTGTCGACGAAATCATCAAAGAAGCAATGGAGCTAAACTCCATTTTGTCAAAAAATCAAAATCTATTATGCTAGAGAATGTCCCATATCACCCCTTATCTTATTACCAGCGACCAATTAACAGATAAGACAATTAATCAGAGAACTGAATTTAATAATTTAAATACTATGATCTCTAACTACATTGAATGAAAAGAATTTGAAGAAGAAAGAAGCACTAATCTGCCATAAATATAAGAAACACATAAATATATATTGTTCATAGAGTGGGATGTGTGGATCAAGCAGGCAGAATTGGTAGTAGCAAGCGCAGCAGGGGTGGATAAAAATATAATAAAAGAAATCAATCACACTTTGCACACCACCAACTTAATTAAAGAAGGTAACCCAAAGTCGCTACCAGATTTGAATGATTTGGATCAAAGTTGGAAGGAAAAGGTGAAAAACCAAAGGAGGCGATCACAAAATTATAAAAGGCTGACTGGGAGGCATATTGGAAATTCCTTGTCAAACCTCACAGCCAAATTATGACGTTGAATTGTTCCCTCAATTCAACACAAAGGATGTTGCCACCTCTCACAGATCTCATCTTCGCGGCACAACTTAGGACGCAATTCGGGGCATCTCCTCAAGTGAAACCGATGGCCGATATATGTGATCTAAAGGAAAAGCTGGCAGACAGCAAGACATATTTATAACCTCTGGTCATCAAATCACTTTTATTTTTATAGTTTGTTTCTAGTTAAGAGGAAGGTTGTTTGAAACCTTCTCAAGATATTTTGTATAATCTATTTTTGAAATTTAGTTAGATAGTATTTATACCCTTCTCATGCATTTAGAGAAGAGTCTAGAATTTTATCAAAAACATTTGCAAAGAATGCACTTCTGTAAGTTTGTGAATGCCTTGATGAAATTATGGAATACGGTCATTACATTTGATTATAAAACTACTTTCCTTTGTTGATGCACTATTGTATTCTTGGAGAATAATTTGATTTCAAGAAAGGAGTTGATCTATGTCACTAGTCAAATGAGTAGAACCTCACACATATGGTACTTTTATCTTGTTTGATCAGTTATATTTTGTCTGATTAGTGATAACATTTCGTTTTCATGAATTATATATGGAATATGTTCATTTTGTTATGTGCTAATTGCACTACTGTATGAGGCCTAGTTGAAAGCATTTATTTTCATATATGATCATTAATATATGTGATATAGTTTATACATTTCTTTGACTAACTATTTAGTCAAAGAAATTATCTTTACATGTTATCATCTTTGTTTAATGTGTGAATGATCTTTATTATCACATGTCAAATAGATATTTTTTAGATTGTATATCACACAGAATACCCCGGGTTTATATTAGATTAAGTTAGCCAAAGATTTGCATGCTAGAATAGGTCATTTAGTTACCATTATTCTTATTGAAATCGCTTGAAAACCACCCATTCTCATTTTCACACCCGCTCTGGGAAACTGGTCCCATCATCCCTAGTTGGAGCCACCACATAAAATGGAAAAGGAGTTATCTTTAAGGTCTAGATTGGGTGGTTATCCCCCATGTTGGAGTAACAGAATTCTGAGGCTTCAACATTTTGGAGCTATGAGGAGGGCCATCTGACTATGAATGGCATATAAATCTAAAGATCAATTGAAAAACATTCATAAGAGTCAAAACACCTCCACAACTTCTACCTCTTCTAGATCTCGTTCAAAATCTCTGGATTAGAAATATGAAGTTGTAGAAACACATCCCTCATCTCCTAAAGTATTAAGACAACCACCTTCTTAAGATTACACTCTCGAGTCTCCCGAAGTTCACTCCTTAATACAGAAATTGGAACAGATATCCATTTATGCAAAGAAACCTGAAAAGCCTGAAGCTTCTAAAGAAAGTGTCACTTCCCTATTATGAGATACTAGTGTATTAACTCGACTACAAAGTGAAAAGCTTGGAGTAACCCCTTTTGAGTTTCTCGTTCATTCATGGTGTAAGAGAGCTGCCACATCAAAATCTGAATCAAATACTAGCGAGATCACATCACTTTTCCCTCCATTCACTTCTATTCAATCTGCCTCTTCTCAGCAATCCATTTTTTGACTCAGACAATTAGTACTAGTCCACTATTAAGTTCTTCACCATCACCATCTACTTCTAGATCCGTTTCCTCATATTCACAACCTTCAACACAATTTATGGCCAACCAACATGCTCAACCTTGGCAAACCCTGGTGCTATACTGGTTGCTAATCCAAATTCTCTCCCAGCAAACCTAGAAAACTGGTTACCTAAGTGTAATCATGATGATGGTCTTCCTACAAAAGAACATCTGGATAACTTTATGTTATTCATGAATCTTAATGGAATTTCACATGAAGATTTTGTTATCAAGTTGTTTCCTTATACTTTCCAAGGATCTACAGGATCTTGGTATTTTTCCCTTCCAGCAGGCTCAATAAGAAACTGGGACACTTTTGACGAAATATTTCTCGCAAAATTTGGCGATGATAGAACCATGGCGTCTTTAATCAATGATCTTTCCAACCTAAAAGAAATTTCAGATGAAACGATCAAAGACTTCAACTTCGAGTTTAACAAGTTGCTAAACAAAATCCCAACTACCTCTAGACCTATAGTAGATGTGCAATTGAATGGTACATATCCTCCCTTCCCTCTAATATCGCATTTTTTGTAGATATAGCCAATAAGGTTACCCTCGTAGAAAACATGAAAGAAGCATTGTTTGTAGAAAGAAGAATTATTGACTTAGAAAAGAGGTCACAGATACAAGAAATGAAATCAAAGAAAGTGACATTCAAAGAAGATTCAAAAAAGAAAGCTCTAAAGGACCCTTTCGACCTCTAATGCCTTCTAAAGGTGTTAAATACCATGTCAAATGAAATTTTCGAAATCGAGAAACAAGTTACAGAATCATCTCCTCCTAAGAAATATTTTCGCCCATTCAAGATAAATCCTTCTTCTACATCCCAACCACCAAATACTATTTCAAACGTTGAATCCAATCAAGAAACAAAAGAAGACTCAGCAACCGAAGAAGAAGAAGAAACTAAAGAAGAAGTTGAGTTAAATGGAATGTGGGGCTTCATTCTTCCAACTGAAGAGGAAGCACAAGCCATGCCAGTAACTACAAGAAGTAAAAACTCTATTGACACGTCTACAACAAATCAGAAACAAAAAGTTGTTATTCCTGTAAAGGAGAAGACACCAAAAAAGAAATCTAAGACTACTCAAACTGATTTTATTCCATTAGATCCTCCAACTGCTTTCAAAACTTTAGTAATCTTGGATACATTGGAATACAATATAGTTGAAGATATGAAAAAGACAAGAGAAAATATTTCATTGCATGAATTGACTAAGCTCAAACAACAACAGAAAATCTTACTTAGAGAATTAAAATCAGAACCTGTAGCTCCTTCACCATCTGTTGTAGTTACTAAAGCTGCTAAAGATATGGGAAATCCTTCTTCATCTTCAAACAAAGTAAATCCCACAGACCTAGTTCTGATAGGTGATAGATCTATTTCTCATACTCCTCCATTTCTTCTTACTTATGAGATTTTCAACAGAAACATCCATAATTGCCTTGTTGATTCAGGAGCCTCTTCAAACATCATGTCAAGAATTGCGTGCCCCAAATTAAATATTACACCTCAAAAATATGTTGTACATATAGTTCAACTAGACTAGACCAAAGTAGAATTACTTGGAGAAATGATATCAGTTTCAATCAGGCTTTCCTCTTATCCAAGGGTTTCACAAATAATTGATATTCTAGTGGTTGATATCCCTGAATTTTATTGTTTAATTCTAAGTAGGGATTGGTCTAAGAAATTACATGGATACTTTGCAATTGATTGGTCTCATATGTGGTTACCATACAATGGTAAGCCGAACCATATCAGAGTGGACCGTCATAAATTCATGAAGTACACAGTCATTGATCTCGAGGGAAGCAATGAACCTATAGCTTTCACCAATAATATCATTGGAAATTACTCAAGTGAGTCATTCTTGGGATCCTTTAATGCACAAGTATCTCCCTTTATGGATAATGTTGTAGTATTAAAAAAAATTCACAAACAGATGCTTCCAAGTGTATAGATGTAGTTGATAAACTTGTAGATATTTCATTATTCTCGATTCTTTATTTTGATGGTTCCAAGCTGAAGATGTTGTAAGTGTTGGATGTATCTTAATTAGCCTGCAAGGAGAGAAAACATGTTAGCCTGCAGGCTTGAATTTCAATGCACTAACAATACTGCAAAATATGAAGCATTGATTCAAAGGTTATACAAAGCCATTGGCCTTGATGTAAAGCATTTGCAAGTATATGGAGACTCTAAAATAGTTATTAAATAGCTAAGAAACACAATCCATTATGTCTTTGGACATCTCAAACATTATCAATCCCTAGCCCAGAATCTCACTTCACATTTTACTGCTTTTAACATTTCTTCAGTCCCCAGATTACAAAATGAAAGTGCTGATTTACTTGGCAATGTAGCATCTAAGCTTATACCTTCACGGGAATTTAGTCCATATAGGTTTTCCATAGAGCTAATTTTTAGACCATCCATCCTTGATAATGTAACAAATTGGACAGTGTTAAATAATGATGTTGATATAATCGATTTCCTTACATCAGAAGGATCTTATGAGGAACAAAACACAAATGAACATGAACATGACTTGTAAATCAACCATAAACAACATCAAAATCCAATTCCAAAGTTTGTAGTCAAAATGGAAGATCTCTATGATTTGAAAGACAGATTTAAAAATATTACCAACACCAAGACTCGGAGTTCTACTTTGAGATTTGAAGTGGTAAACCTAGGCACAACTGAAAAACCTCAAAATGTCAACCTAGGTCTTGGTTTATCATCCAAAGAAATGATATCATTCATCAAGTTGTTGGAAATATATAAATGTGTCTTTTCCTAGGATTATTCAGATCTCAAGACCTATGATACCTCTGTAATTCAACATAATATACCTATGACCTCTAATGAGAAACCAATTCAATGGAAGCTTAGAAAGATTCATCCAAACCTTGAAAGCCAAATTAAATCTGAATTGAACAAACTTCTGAAAGCAAAGATAATGTTTCCTATTAGACACTCGGAATGGGTATCAAATATGGTTCTTGTCAGGAAAAAGAATAGAGATATTAGGATTTGTATTGATTTTAGGAACTTAAATAGAGCTTGTCAAAAGGATAACTTTCCTTTGCCTGCCATGGAGCAAATATTGCAATCAGTTGTAGGTTCTAAGTTAATGTCTTTTCTAGATGGATTGTCAAGATACAATCAGATTCATGTACATCCAGATGACAGTTTGAAGACAACATTGAGAACCAAGTGGGGGACATATGCTTATCAGAAGATGCCTTTCAGAATCATCAATGCAGGTGCTACATTTCAACGCACCATGGATATTGATTTTAAAGGTATGATTAATAAATCAATTGTTATTTACCTATATGACATCACAGTCTACTCTAGGAACAGAAGCAATCATTTGAATTACCTAAATCATATCTTTGAAAGATGCAGGAAATATGGCATTTTTTTAAATCCCAAAAAGTCATACTTTGCTTTAGAAGAAGGCAAGCTTCTCAGATTCATAGTGTCCAAGAAAGGAATTTATATTGATCCTGATCGAATCCAAGAAATTGAAAATATTCCTCTCCCACATAATAAAAAGACCATGCAATCATTCCTAGGCCATGTTAATTTTGTAAAATGATTTGTTCCATATTTTTCACAGATTGTTTTACCCCTTCAATCAATGATAAGAAAGAATGCATTTTTCAAATGGGGGAAATATGAAAGAGAGTCATTTGAGTTAATCAAAAAAGCCATTCTCAATGATCCTTCTTTAACAACTCCATACTTTCTTAAACCTTTTGTATTGTACACATTTTCATATGATACATCATATGCAGCAGTTTTAACACAACTGAATAATCAAAACATCGACGCACCTATCCCTTTTTTCAATTCCAGTTTATAGGGTACCAAGCTAAACTACTCAGCTATTGAGAAGAAATATTTTGTTGTCTTTAAAACCTTGAAACATTTCAGACCTTTTCTCGTCATGACTCATACAAAAGTAGTAGTACCTTACCTTGCAGTAAGGCAATTGTTTATTCAAAGAGAAGTGGGGGAGAAAAGAGCCAATTGGTTCACTGCACTTCAAGAGTACGATGTAGAAATCCGGCCAGCTAAAATTGTTAGGGGCCAAGGTTTTTGCAGGATGCTAACTGGAGCTACCCACTTATCAATAGAATAAATTCAAGGCAATGAAGTGAAAATATCAGAGGTAAGCCTCAACGATGCACAATCACAATATGCTTATTTGAAGTTTTATTTAAATAATGGATATGCTCCTATGCATCTGAATTACAAAACAAAGCGTGCTTTAAGGTTAAAAGAAAATCAGTATGAATTAATTGATGATTTATTATTTAGAAAAAATTATGATTCAATATTATTAAGATGCCTAGTAAAACCTGAAGCTAAAAAGGTTATGCAAGAGTTACATGATGGACCAGTTGGAGGTCATTTCGGAGGAAACACCACATCTCACAAAATCCTGCATGCAGGTTATTATTGGTCGACACTATTTAAGGATGCACATGACTATGAAAGAAAATGCAAAACTTGTCAAATTGCAGTTGGAAGAGAAAAGAAACCAACATTTCCTTTACAGCCAGTCAATATCCAACAACCATTTGAACAATGGGGATTATATATAGTTGGTGAGATTATTCCTAACTCTTCTAAGTAGCACAAGTAAATCCTTATAGCTACTGATTATTTCATGAAATGGGTAGAAGTTATCCCATTAAAGGTAGCTAATACAGAAATTATTATAAACTTTATTGATCATTACATAATCACCAAGTTTGGCCTACCTACAGCTTTAATGTTTGATAATGCATCTTGTTTTTCTAGAAATACTATGGTATAATTTTCCTTAAAAAGAGGTTTCAAATTGAAATATTCAGCCAACTATTATCCACAAGGTAATGGACTAGTCGAATCAACAAACAAAAACCTTATCAGAATCATCAAGCGAACTATAGACCAAAATCATAGGAACTGGCACAAAGCATTGACATTTTCTCTTTGGGTAAATAGAATAACATAGAAGGCTTCAATCGGTTCTTCTCCTTTTTCTTTATTTTATGGAAAAGAAGTAGATCTCCCCAAAAACATAGAAATCTCATCTCTCGTCGTAGTGCAATTTATTAATGAAAATCCTTCCTCTTCTCTTCAAGCAATACATTTTTAGATCGTCAACCTTGAAGAAGAAAGAGAAAAATCTAAAGCTACCCATTCCCATCATCAGCAATTAATCAAAGCCTCTTTTGATACAATCTCTGTTATTCATTGAACCTTTGAAGTAGGTGATCTGGTTTTGAAATGGGACAAAGAACATGAGGAAAATGGTAAACACACCAAATTCCAAAGACTGTGTCTTGGACCATTCCAAATCATTGAGAAAATTGTTCCATCAACATTTATTTTACAACATTTGTCAAGTAGAATTGATTCCTTCCCCAGCAAGATTTTGAAAAATTATTTTTCCTAGAAGATAGCCTCTTCTAATTTTGTATCATATTGTCTTTAGCATTCTTAGGAAAATAAAGGTTAAGTAGTATTTACTTTTGGCTTCTCAAAATAAAGTCTTTGATAATATTTTGATTTTTTGCTTCTATAAGTAGGAAAAGTTAAAGAAATAATTAGAGCATTTGAGTATCAAAGTGAACCTTATTTCTTTGGAAAAACTTGACCTTGATAAAAACACTTATTCTATGAACAAGCTCTTATCTTTATAAGGTATAGATGTTTTTCTATCAGTCAAGAAAAGAATATTCAAGCTAGTAAGGACTTTCTATAGATGAGTATCTCAAAAATCTATTATTATCATCCAAAAATCTTGAAAAGGGCCAATGATTCACCCCATCTGATAAAATTTTCTTTTTTCAGAGTGTAATTCTAAAATATGCAAAACTTAAAAGATAATAAGTCTAATTACGAGCTTATTTACCATGATCATAGGGGAATAATTAAACTGATATTACCAAAATTTCATATCAAACCAGGGTAATAGCCAATGATCTAATCAATTAAAGGACAAGGGGTCTCATCAAGAGCCAACTTGTTCAGTTTAGTTACAACTAGTGAATGGAATTTTCATTATTGGGTTACCAAGCCTGGACAATGTCTTTTAAGAAACTTGAAAAGAAAAATTACATGAAAGGAAAAAACAAGGTCTAAATGAGAAAGAAAGCAAATGAATATCATTTTGAATTTTGAAAATTGCTTCGGATGGGACAATGAATCATTGTTGGTTAAAAGATAGCCCTGCCGAGGCTATGAATGCCTATTGGCAGCAGAGGCTCTATCTGTGATAAATGAGTAAATAATAAAAAACTAATTTGTAGAAAATACCTATTATATCTCTTTAAATCCTACTCTTGATTGATGCAAACATTTGTATTTTTATCACTACAATAGTAAAGTAGTTGAGTAAATATATTGAGTGAGTGATTATGATTTCAGAAAGATATTGTTTAGTTTATAACTCATGTAATTATTATTCTATAACTCTTCTAATTTTGAAAGTTTTAGAAATTTCAAAAAACCAATCCAAGATAGCTGGTTCTCCCAAGTGAATCGCCAATTGTTGTACTATGTAACAACCCCCCATTTATATGGAATAATAGTTAATATTTGAAATATAAATGGGGACTCTTTTCAAATTTTTAGGCTTTGAAAATAAATCCTAACTCTACAAATTTCCTTAAAACCTTAGAATACAACCCATACTTAGAAATTTTAACGCAAATCACATTTCACAGTTTTCCATGTGACAATTATAAACATATTGAAGAAAAACATGAAATATGATATGCGATAAAGCCCCCGCTGCGATTTTCTGATCACAAGACTTTAAGAACACGTGATCACACTTTGCGAGTCGAAAATTAATAAAGCATTCCATTGTATCACCCCTTAAAAATTTGCGAAATGCGATATTGCAATTTTCGCAATTGCATTTCGCATTATCTTCGAGAAACGTTACATGGCAACATTCAAAACTGTGATGCAGAAAATAAGGCATGAAGCATGGGAAGTATTGAGTTTTAATGAAATATTAAGTGGTTTGATAGAGTAATTAATGTTTAGTAGCTCGAGGAGAGGGACTGATGTTTTCAAGTTATGGCTAGTTAAAACAGAAATCACATTCAAAATCTTCCCATGATTCAAAGTCGTTTCAAAGAGCTCTCAGCCTTAATTTGCCTCTATTGTGTGTGCTGACATATCTCTTTCATTTTAGGCAAGCTTCAAAA
Organism: Pinus taeda; assembly: GCA_000404065.3. Lineage (NCBI taxonomy): Eukaryota > Viridiplantae > Streptophyta > Pinopsida > Pinales > Pinaceae > Pinus > Pinus taeda. The sequence goes on from APFE030984931.1 coordinate 104,409, forward strand.
GAGATGTCATTGCAAAAGGTAATGCAAAAGCAGAAGAAACAGAGCATTTCAAAGTCTGAGGTTTCAGAAATGTCACCCGTATTTTTTATATAGTTTGCGGTGTCGATGGAGGAGAAATGGCATGGGAAGTCATCTACAACAAGCTTGAAGATGAGTGGCCTAAAATTACTATCACCAAGGCGACAGCAAACTCAATAAAACCCTCCGGAGTTCAATTCAAAGATGTTTCTTGTTCCTTTCTTCACAAAATAGGAGCAAGAGCTAAAATACTCCCATACACTGATATGATCAGAAGGGTGGTGGAAAATCTCAGTATAGAAGATAGACAATTCAGGAAATCAAAGAGGGAGCTAATGGGGTCATTCAAAGCTAAAGATTTGAAACAAATGTATCATCTTCCTGACCCTCAGAACATATATGACAAATCATTTGTGGCCAACTTCACAAAGCAGGATGAAGAACCCTTCAAGATGATTCAGGGTTGGAGAGTCCTAGAGAACAAGTTTAAATATGATAAGATGGGTATGTACCCCATTGCTTCTTTATCAAATCCCCATAACTATGCACCTTCTATGTTATGTAGATTATATGGATTACCTAATAATACCAAGTTATCCATAGAATGGGTTTCTTTAATTAATGCTTGTGTCAATTCCCATATAATGAATTGGGCCACTATCCTATTTGATAACCTAGCTACTGTTATTTCTGAATATCGCTAAAATAGATCCACCTCCACATAGAACCTTCATCCATTTTATTTCAGTGCCTATATCATGGATGCCAAATGTTTCTGGACTAATTTTCCAATCATGGGTTGGAAATGGACTTTGTAAGACCCCTACCCCATCCATTTGAATCACAAACAGATGTGTGAATCCCATTTTATTCCCCATTTTTACAAAATATGCCATAGTGTTATTTTACCATTACACCAACTAATTTTTTATAATAAAGCCCCCAGATTTTCTAAAGAAGCCACTATAGACCTTCTCATAGTAAGCAAGTATTTTTTAAATAATGGTTTACGTATATCAGATTTTATGGTAGCACAACAGACCCATATGTACTCCCTTTGTATGTCTCTGACAAGCTCTTAGCTAGAGAAATAGCTCACCAAACTGTTGGGAAGGGCTTGACCAAGACCTTGAAAGATAATAAAAAATCATTATGGCCACCCTTTCCCATATAGTGTGGTTCTTTTTCATTGGGAAACTTCAACCATGAAAACAAGGAATTACTAAGCTTAGAGAGCCTCAGGCTCAATAATCTACCTAAGAGGAAATTCGACCCAGAAAAAGTAGCACAAAATGTTACTATAGCACTAAATCTCAAACCCTATGTCCATGAAGCTCAGGAATTCAAAGATCTTTTACAATCAACCGAATCATTTGAACAATCCTTCGATTGGGTGAAGGCAAATTTGAATCATGATGATTTTGAAAAGTTTCAAGAATTTAGAAGTCAAATGCTCGAGACAATCCCATTGCATTTGTTAAGAGCTGGTAACAAGACTACGCCCAGTGTAACTATCAACAGCGAAGGGCCAAATTCTCATATAGAATCACAGGTGAACATAGCCAAGGATATAGGGAAGGCACCAGAGACAAAGACTATAGCAGAATCCAGCAGAAGATTAGCTGAAAAACAGGTCATAACTAACCTAACTAAAGATATGGTCCCAAAGGCAAAAGCAGCGATTTGGAGCAATAATGGGACCAATTTAATAAAAATATCCAAGATACTCCCAAGACAATAGATGTCCTAAAAACCACAAAATTTCATACTCCATAACAAACTCAGAAAATTTCAGAGTTGAACCCAATGGATGAACAAGGGACAAGTCCACAGAACACAGAAATCATCCCTATGTTTCTGACATCTAAAATTATTCTAAAGGTTACAAAGATACCTCCCTTAGATGTGTTCTACAGCCCACTACAAAAGGTTGTAGTAAGAAGACAAAGGAAAAGAAGAAGAGTAGAAACACCCAAAATCCCACCTGGGAATGAACCCATGGACATAGTCTGGAGGGATATTCCTTCGAACCCAGCTGAAAATTAAACCAAAATATCACAATTTACATGGGAATATGCTATTGAAATCATGGATAAAGCCACAAAGATATCTATTTTGTTAAGGGAATGGGAAGAGAGGATAGCACAACTCGAGCAGCAACTGGAGATAGAAAAATAAAATGTGAACAAGCAAGCCTCTGAACATTTATCCCATTTGTAGTAGAATATGGAAATCCTAAAGATCATCCACGAAGCAGACATCTCTACAAAAAACGTGCAAATCCAAGAATTGCAAGAGGACATACAAAGTATAAAGATGTCCCTATTGTCGATGAATTCATCAAAGAACCATTGGAGCTAAACTACACTTTGTTGAAACAAAAAAATCTATTCTGCCAGAGAATGTCCCATATCACCCCTTATCTGATTACTAGTGACCAATTAACAGATAAGGCAACTGATCAAAGAATCGAATTTAATTATTTAAATACTAAGATCTCTGATTACATTAAATGGAAAGAATTTGAAGAAGGAAGAAGCTCTAATCTGTGAGTAATAGAAGAAACACATAAAGATATATTGTTTACAGATTGGGATGTGTGGATCAGCTAGGTAGAATTAGCAGTAGCAAGAGCAGCAGGGGTGCTAAAAATATAATAAAAGTAGTCAATCACACTTTGTACACCACCAACTTAATAAAATAAGGTAACCCAAAGTTGCTTCCAGATTTAATGATTTGGATAAATGCTAGAAGGCAAAAGTGAAAAACCAAAGGGAGGTAATCACAAAATTACCAAAGACTAACTGGGAGGCATATTGGCAATTCCTTGTCAAACATCGTAGCCAAATCATGGGGTTGAATTGTTCACTCAATTCAACACAAAGGATTTTTCCACCTCTCATAGATGTCATCTTCACGGGACAGGTTAGGACACAATTCGGGGCACCTCCTCAAGTGAAACCAATGGTCGATATATGTGATCTAAAGGAAAAGATGGCAGACAGCAAGACATCTTCATAACCTCTGGTCATCAAATCACTTTTATTTTTAGAGTTAGTTGCTAGTTAAGAGGAAGGTTGTTTGAAACCTCTTCAAGATAATTTTTATAATCTATTTTTGAACTTTAGTTAGATAGTATTTATACCCTTCTCATGAATTTAGAGAAGGGTTCAGAATTTTATCAAAAACATTTGCAAAGAATGCACTTCTGTAAGTTTGTGAATGCCTTGATGAAATTATGGAACACGGTTATTACTTTTGATTATCAAACTACTTTCCTTTGTTGATGCACTAGTGTATGATTGGAGAATAATTTGATTTGAAGAAAGGAGTTGATCTATGTCATTAGTCAAATGAGAAGAACCTCACACATATGGTACTTTTATCTTGTTTAATAAATTTTGATTTCAACAATTATATACGAAATATGTTCTTTCTGTTATTTGTTAATTGCGCTACTATATGATGCATAGTTGAAAGTATTTATTTTCATATATGATCATTAATATATGCAATATAGTTTATACATTTATTTGACTAACTATTTAGTCAAGAAATTATCTTTACATGTGATCCGAACTTAAACAAGAACGCAATAAAATACAGAGATAACCATATACACAAAGATTCAGCAAAAATAATGCTTCATTTCATTAATGGAAAATATTGAAATATGATTATAACCAGAAATGGAAATAAACCATCTAGGGCGATGGTAGCTTATCTCTGAGAAGAGATGTGGCGGCTACATGTCTCTGAACTGTTCTCAACTGTGTTACAATGAGGCTCGAAGGCCTATTTATTGTTGAGAAACAATGGAAAACCCTTCACATTCCAAAACCTAACCCCAGAAGATGAAACGCCAAATTGTGGGCCCTGTTTTGGGTAAATCTATACATCAATTTCCCGGGGTCGTAACTTTGGCATACAATCTCCGTTTGACGCGTATGATAGCTCATTAGAAAGATATATCCGAGAACTACCACTTTGGGAAGGGAAAAATCAGTCCATGGACCCATGTTGCCCCCAGATTTCCCAAAAAATGTCGTTTAGGGCCTCAAAACGGCTCCGGAAGTTCAGGAACCGAAAAAAACTGCTAAAAATAGTAAATTGTGCTACAATTACGGAAACTGAAAAACTAAAAGAGACAGTTGCGGGGGTCCAAATGGGATAGGTGGGTGGCCACCAACATCCACCTGGATCAGGTGTTCATGTGTTTTGCTTATGTGTGATGGTTTATTCTATTATTATTACACATGGTTACTATTTATATGGTTAATGAAGTACTGATTCACTGATTAAAGATCAACATATGATGAATTAACTGAATCATAAGTTTGTTGGATATACGTTGGTTGCTTTAAAGACAATTGTGTGTACATGCGGGTTACCTTCATTGAAGTAGCATATATAAATCTGAGTATGAAATGAAAAAGTTATTGATTTGATAATACTGATTCACCCCCCTCTCGGTGTTATTTCCAACAATTGGTATTAGAGCAAGTCCTTTAGAAGAGCCTTGATCACTTGAAGGGAAATCTTTCAAAATGAACAATCATAAAGGCATGGGATCTATCATACCACCAATCTTCAATGGGAACAAGTTGGTATATTGGAAACCACAAACTAGAACATATCTTCAATCACTTGGAGTTGATGTTTGGGCAATTGTGGAGAAAGGATATCAATATCCCGCAGCAATCCCCACGGATCCAGCAAAAAGGAAAACACATGAAATCAATGTCTAAGTTGTCAATGCCTTATTGGGAAGTCTATCAGAATCAAAATTTGTCAAAGTCATGTAGCTCAACATAGCCAAGGAAATATGGGATAGAATCATTCAGAGGTACGAAGGTGACTCCCAGGTAAAATGTGCTAAACTACAAACTCTCAGAATCTAGTATGAAACTCTCAAGATGCACAACTATGAAATAATTTCTAGTTATTTCTTGCGAGTAGATGGGATTGTGAATAATATGAGAAATCTGGGCGAAGAGATAAAGGAAGTTATTTTAGTTGAGAAAATTTTGAGATCTTTGTCTTCTAAATTTGAGTCAAAAGTGTCTTCCATAGAAGAAAAACAGGATCTTCAAATTATTACTGTGACTCAACTCCATGGAATCCTAACTGCCTTTGAAATGAGAAAAGGAGGTCCATCAGATATGAGAGAAGCCACTTTTAAAGCACCAGAAAAGGGAAAATAAAAGGAAGATCACAATGAATCATGACACATTTCAGAAGAAGAAAATGAGGTAAATTTTGTCAAGAAGCTTCAATGGGGTTCTGGAAAATTCAGAGGTAAGCTACCATTCAAAGGCTTTGCTTGTAGTAGAGTTGGTCATTACGGTGCTAAATGCCCTCATGTCAAAGGAAAGATGTCTGCAGAAGGTAATATAAGTTATTATACTCATGATGGTAGTGATGGCTTGTCCAATAGTGATGAAGATCAAGAAATTAAACTACTCGTGGCATATGAAAATGATGCCTTAGAAAAGGAATATTCCCTTAAAGAAATTAGTCAACCCAAAACCAATTTGGCAAAAAAGGGTACAGTCATAAACACAATGACACATCAACTCATTAAAAAATACAAACAAAATGAAGTGTTAGAATGTGAAGTAGTAAGTCTAAGAAAAGAACTTGAAAATACAAAGACTCTGAATCTTAGATTTGCTAAAGGATTGGAAATGTTAGATGAAATCATCAAAGTTCAACATTTTCCTATTATAAAGACTGGTCTAGGTTTTCAGGAAGAAGAATCTAACTCACAAGATGAAGTAAGGAACTCCAATGAAAAATCTGGAATGGTCAACAAGGAGATAAAAGGTCAACCCCATCAACAACCAAGGAAAGAAAGACTTTAAAGAAAAACATTTCCACCTAACTATGGAAGGAATAATTGTTTATTTTCTCTGACAAATAATGTTGAATGTTTTAAATGTCATAATTTTGGACATGTTGCAGCCAAATGCAAAAGTAGAATGGTTCAAGACCATCACACAAAAACATCATCAGATTCCAGGTACTTTAAGGGATATTGTTTTTCTTGCAATATGTTTGGTCACAAAGTTATTGATTATGATAGAAGGAATATGAAACATGTAATATGCTATGCATGTAACAAGTTAGGACATAAAGTAAAGGAATGCAGGAGCAAATTTCGCCCACCATACCAAAAGGAGAAAACATCATGACAATCCAAGGTATTGAAGAAGAAGGAATTGTTGTCAGAAAGATGTGGCATAGCTCATTTTACAGACATAACAAACCCAGGGGAAGATGAAAGTGTAAAACTTCAGTATTCTAATTCTCATACGCAGTTATTATGAAGAGAAGTCACATATATACGCTAGTTGTGAGTTGCACAGTCGCGTATATGGTGTTTTGGAGAAAAAGCAGTGGGACAGACTCAGGAAAAGGGGTCTGATATGGTTCAGTCAATTATCGATTATCTATTCTATTCTGATTGATGATGGTTACAGTCTGTTGATGATATGTGGAAGTTTTTTGGGCCCTCATAAGTTGTTAAAAGGTTGATGTATATCTGATTGATGAGGATGCCTTGATGATTCTTACTGATATTTCCAATGATCAGATTTGACAATGAATAGTTGACACAAGTTCAGGGGGAGCATATGCTTCTAATAATGCATTTTTGGCATTATTTTAGAAGATCTTGGTACATGAAGATGCTTATATTGCTTGATCCACATAGTTTTTTTGATTCAGGTGACTCTTTCGATGATGGACATATGCAGGCTATTGATCTTGATGTTGATAGATGCTTATGGTACAGATCATATATGGTGCATGATAGTTGCTGATGACTATCATGGTCTTGTTTAGATCGTTGGTCCTTGTTATAAATTCCATTTATATTGTTTATTGTAAAGGTCATGTAAAGACCTATTTTGTAACCCCACTATGCATGGGAAGGATGATGCAATAATTGTTATTTCAATCATGTATAAATATTTGGTATATCCCCACTTAGTTGGGTGGATGAGTCAAACTTGGTGTATCCCCACTTGGTTGGGTGATTGATGTATGTATGAGTCATTGGTGATAGGAGGGTCATACTCACATAGTTGATTTATAGATTCACGAGTCTCTTTTGGAAAATATTATTACAGACTCTGCATGTGCTCGTGGGGAGCATGGACGGTTTAGTGCATCCCATCATGTACAAAGGGGGAGCTTAATCAGAGAATTTAGCATGTACTCAGGGGGAGCATGGACATCATAATGTATATAAAAGGGGGAGAATATCTTGGTCTGCCCTTTTCCCTTGATGTCAAAGGGGGAGAGAGTCTTGGTGTTGTTGTTTCCATCAAGTCCAAAGGGGGAGATTGTTGGCATTATGATACAGGTGTTGTCCTTGATGGCAACATCACATAGATGACAGTTCATAGTGCAATAGGTTAACAACAAAGGATTACAAATCAGACTCCATAAATTGAAGAAAGAGAGGTATACGCTCGTTCACTTTGTCAAATTAGTGTATACACACGGGCACACATAACAAAAAAGAGCGTATACGTATACAAGCACTCCCATAGGAGGAAAAAAGTGTACATGTTGGAAAACCAAGGTTTTGGTCTGAGGTATTTGGTCCAAGGTATTTGGTCTGAGGTATTGACCCTAGGTATTTGGTCCAAGGAATTGGTCCTAAGTGGCTTTGGTCCAAGGTATTGAGAAATACCTAAAACTATATAAGGAGGAGGAGATCATTAGGCCAAGGTGTGGAAGTAATGTCTATCTTATGAATAGTGAGATCAAAAGAAAATATGCATGTTATGTGTTTATGGTGCTTTGCTTGATCTGAACTAAGGATGAACCTTAGCAGTTGGTGGGGGATGAGATCTAATGATGGAACAGGATCATGAGACCTAAAATCAATTATTATTATATGGTTTGATCATGGATAGTCTAGATTTGAATTCTAACACATGATTTACACTGTAAATGTTCTGATCTGGGTATGACTGAAGTCTAGAATAGTTGTGATGTTTTAAGTTAGCATTTGCAGATCTGTAGGCTGGTTCGCTTTGGTAAAAGCACGTATACACATTGGTTCATCACGTCAAAGTACCGTATACATTATGAAATATGATATTTTAAGCTGTTGTTGGTTATGGTTGTTGATGTAGAATTTTGGGTTCTGATCTGTGTTCTAGTGATTGTGTTTTGGTGACAGTGTTTTGAATCCTTAGATTGATTGATTGTGATTTGCTTCAGTGATGATGGGTTTTCAGTGATTGATGTTCATGTGTTTTGTTTATATGTGATGGTTTATTCTATTATTACTGCAGATGGTTACTGTTTATATGGTTAATGAAGTACTGATGCTTTGATTAAAGATCAATATATGATGAATTAAATTAATCTTAAGTTTGTTAGATATACGTTGGTTTGTTTAAAGACAGTTGCGTGTACATGTGGGGTACCTTCATTGAAGTAGCGCATATAAATCAGAGCATGAAATGGAAAAGTATTGATTTGATAATATTGATTCAACTCCCCCCCCTCTTAGTATTATTTCCAACACATAGTTATTTCACCATAGATTGGTCACACATATGGCTTCCTAACAATGGTAAACCAAATCAAATTTAGGTGGATAGAGAAAAGAACATGAAATACTTACTTACTAATTTAGATGAAGAAAATGAGCCTATAGTTTTCACAAACAACAGCCTTGGAAATTATTCTTCAAAATCTTTCTTTGGAAGTTTTGCAGCTCATAAATCTCATTTCTTAACTAATTTTGTTTCGTCTCAATTGAAAATTATTCACAAATAGATTTTACTAAATGTATAATATTACAGATACATTTGTAATTAAGCATGATTCTTTATTTTGATGGTTCTAAATCTAATGATGGTACATGAGATGGATGCATATTGATAAGCCCTAATGGTGAAAAAACCATGCTGGCATGTAGATTATAATATGAATGTACTAATAAGATAGCTAAATATGAAGCATTAGTACATGGATTGCATAAAACCATATGTTACACAAAAATATCGTCACCTTGATTATTTGCAGTCGGTGTGGGTCTATCACCACCTATACGAGCTTCCAAGCAAGTCTCAAACCTCAACTCTTCAGAACAAGCCTTAGAAATGAGAGAAAGACATCAAAAAAGCAATGTAACTCTGGTTCCGCACTTTCTCTCACTTTTGCCTGCGGGCCCGCACCGTTTGTTCAAGATACATGCGTACTTATACGCTCTGTATGTAAAGGAGAGGGTGCGTACCCCTGTGAAAGTCAAAAGGCGCAATTTTTATCTTAAAAAACTCACTTTTGGTTAATTCTAGAGTTTTCTAGAAGGACTTGTTACGTGGATTGTTCGCTCCAGGTGGTTCATGCATCCCATATGAGGAGGACCTAATCCCTTGTTAAGAGGAGCTATCCCTTTGAAGGAGGACCTGGTAACTGATCTCCATTGCTCTATAAATTGAGGCATTGGGTCAGTGGCTCGGGAGGTTAGAAGCTTAACTTTTGAGGGTAAATGCTAGTGAAATCAAGACTTCCTATTTGAGCTTAAGAGGAGAGATCACATACCTTTTTGGCTTCATTGGGGAGTGAGTGAAGCTTGTCAAAGTAGAGGAGACTTCTTGTTGGACCCTGGGAGGAGCTTGTACAACGTCAAGGCAAAGGTTGTAAAGTTCTTCTCCTTTTGAATTAATACAATCAAGCTCATTTTTCTCAACAAGTATCTCATGTTATTTGTTTCATGGACTCCTTGACTTTCATGTTGAATATGTTTTATAATATTGGTTATTCAGGTGCTATTTAATCGTTTTTCTTGTTTGTGTTTGCAGGTTTGTGATAAATGAACTTACTTGGATCAAAGGAGCGAAGGCATCTCCAAACTTGCGTTGGACATGAGGTAGGCCTTAAACACATTTGTTTGTCATTATTTATAAAGCGCATTTAGAGAAAGATAGTGTCTAGTTGGTTTGTTTGTCATTAGGTCTTCATTAGATTCTAGGAAGGTCTATCTTGTCCGCAAGATCGACTCATTCCGCGTGAGAAAATGGTGACTCCAGACATATGACCACCACACGCTCCAGAGTGACAGTCATTTAAGACCCTTTCGGCTTCCTCATGAGTCAAACAACGTTGAAAAATAGAGTCTGCCCCCAGGCAGTAAAGAGTATCTCCAATAATTTTGAACTGCTGGGATTGGAATCGGACTTTCCGACAGTCGGATCGTGAAAGATCAGGCCGAAAGGTTTGGGTTTGGAGATAAGTGATGATATCTCCATACAACAGATCTAAAGTGCTAATCAGAAACAAGGATTCGTCCGCAATGGGCTCCTCCGCCACAGTATCTGAATCAACACGAGGGAAGTCACACATAAGTTCCGCAAAAACTAAAGATTTCTTTGACTTGGATTTTTCAAATTCCAAATCAAACTCCTGCAAGATGAAAATCCATTTGGAGTACTTGCCCCCCAGAAATTGTTTAGTCAAAATATAGATCATGGGGTTGCAATCAGAAATGACCGTAGTTTTGCGTAATAAAATGTAATGACGAAATCGTTGGATAGCTTGAATAGCTGCCAATGCCAATTTCTCCACATGTGAATATTTTAGCTCTGTTGGATTCAACGTTCGACTAAGATAATATATCACATGTTCTGTACTGAATTCGTCTTCCTGAACTAACACCATTCCAATGGCGGAATAGGAAGCGGCGAGATACAAGTAGTAGTCTTGGTTGTAGTTGGGAGGATGCAACAGCGGTGCATGGGTCAACGCATGTTTTAAAGCATCAAAAGATTTCTCAGCTATCTCATCCCAAAAGAATGAAGCATTTTGTTTCAACAACCCGGTAAAACCCTTTGTAATCTCAGCATAGTTAGGGATAAATCGACGTAAAAATTTTGCTTTCCCTTGCAAACTTTGGAGTTGGCGAAGACTCAAAGGAGGAGGAAATTTGATGATAGCTTCGACCTTTGAAGGATCGACACGAATGCCGGCTTTCGAAACTACAAATCCCAGTAATCGACCCATTTCAATGCAAAACATGCACTTCTGGGGATTCAACCGAATTCGATAATGCCTACACCTCATGAAGATTGCTCGTAAATGGACGAGGAGATCAGATCTATGTAAGGAATGAGCAGGCAAGTCATCAAGATAAGGTTGCACAATGTGTTTTATATCATGAAAAGCATAAGACACAGCCTGTTGAAAAGTTGCACTGGCGTTCTTAAGGCCAAAAGGTAATTTGCAATAAGAAAATGTTCCCCATGGACAAACGAATGGCATTTTTGGTTGATTGGCAGGCATAATATTGATTTGATTGTAGCCCGAAAAGCCATCCATAAAGGAGAAAATTTCACTGCCAGCACAATCATCAATAATTTGATCGATATAGGGTGTAGGGTAATTGTCTTTTGGACATGCTCGATTAATATCACTATAGTCGATACAGATTCTTATTTTCCCTTTCTTTTTGTTCACAGGAACAATATTCAATACCCAATCCGTTAACGGGATCGGATAAATGAAACCTTCTTTCAACAGTTTTTCAACTTCTTCTTTAATCGCAGCAGCTTTTCTTGGGTGAATCTGACGCAAACGTTGCCGAACGGGTTTAGCATCTGGGTAGGTTTTAATTTCATGAATTACGACTGTTGGATCGATTCCTGGCATTTCCTCATAGGACTAGGCAAACACGTCGTAGAATTCTTCAAATAGGCCCTTGTATGTTTTGATTTCATCGTCCGTACAAGAGGCACCTATAAGAACATTTTCAATAATTCCAGGCTTAACTGAAATGTCAAGGGGAATAGTTTTAGAAATATTGCCCAAATTTAACTCAAAATCAGGATGTTTCATTGGATTCTGAGCGTCCTTAACATATTCAGTTGTAAAGATTGATGAAAAATTGTTTTCAAAACGATCGCTCTCGCGTAAAAACGAATATCTGTGATGTAGATCTTCCCATGGTAACTCATCGACACATAGCATTTCACGGATTTGCTCATCTGATTGAGCAAGTTCAGAAAAAGTTTTTAATTCTGAATTTTATGTTCAAAACGACTCTTCATGGACTTCGTTCATAAAGTCGATTTGGATTGATATTGGGTCGGAAAACGACTGCACGGTCTGATATGCAAATTCATACGGACTCAAAGGCATACGAGTACCAAATGAGTCTAACTCAGTTTCAGAAGGGATGATCCAAGGATCATCATTAATGATGGTTCTTGATGAAATCATATGAATTGTTGCAGTAGAAGACGATGCGTTGATAGGAGGGAAAGGAAAAGTGCCCAGTAAACCAGAATCATTAACTAACCCTACACCAACATCCTTACAAGGGATCGTCGCTTTGCCAACATGCTGAATATTCTCAACAGAGGCTGGGTCAGATGAAAATTATGACAACTGATCTATAGATATTGCGCACTGGTTATTTTTGGCTGTCTTTGTTTAAAGATTGTATTACTGCGGTCCGAAAATGCTACAATTGTCAAATTTTTGATCGAAAGATGCGCGCTCCACCTGCTCCTCTTCACCCTATAATTACGATTGGTCCTTTTGCTAAATGGGGTATCGATTATATTACATGTAACCCTCACTCGGCTGGGGGGCATACGTACTTTATCCTTGCGATAGATTATTTTACTAAGTGGGCCGAGGCGATGCCTACATTTGAGGCAGACGGAAAAACAGCTGCAATTTTTGTATTCAATCATATAATTGCTAGGTTTGGTGTTCCACAAGCGATTATCACTGACCATGGGTGTTATTTTCGAAACGTTATGATGAAAGAACTTACAAACCAACTTGGCTTGTGTCACGATAGTTCAACTCATTATCCACAAGCTAATGGTCTGGTTGAATCCATCACCAAAGTCTTAGTCATCATGATCCGACGAATCATTGGGATTCATCGGTCGAACTGGCACAACATGTTATTTTCAGCGCTGTGGGCATACCGAACCTCAGTCAAAACATCAACAGGGTTCACTCCTTTCCAACTAGTTTATGGTTTGGAAGCTGTGTTACCTATTGAGTGTGAAATCTCGTCATTGCAAATGGCCATCGAATTACTTCCAGCTACTTTCGAAGAGGAAAGACGTTTATTATACTTAGCTCAGCTAGATGAGAATCACCGCAATGCTGCATTAGCGATCAAATCTCATGCCAAACGTATTAAGGCTCAGTATGATCGAAATGTAACCCCTCGAAATTTTTCGAAAGGAGATTTAGTCCTTTTGTACGATCAAGCAAATGATAAATTAGGCACTGTAAAGTTCGTGCCTATGTGGCATGGTCCTTTTGTTGTCAAGTGAAAGCTAGCGAAAGGGGCCTACGAATTGGTAGACTTTGACGGGGTCTCTTTAGGTAAAACAAGAAATGGTATTTACCTGAAGAGATATTATGGTTAAAGCGAGTGTGGAGATTTTTTAGTTAGGATAGTTTTTCTTCTAGCTGGTGTGTTTTAGATTAAAAAGTGTGCTTAGCTTAGAGATTGAGTTTTCCGTCGTTATTCCTGCTTATCTTGGTTTTACGTTTGATGTCGCAGCTTCTTCAAACATATATTGGTTTCGCTGATGGCGCTTGTCGTAGTACATGGAATATTTCTTCCGCAGCTTGGGTTATCTATTCGCCCTCTGACGAGTTTGTATCTATGCATGGGGTAAGCCTTGGTCAAACAACAAACAACATTGCAGAGTATAGTGTAGTGGTGGAGCTATTATTTGAATCTATTTCATTTGGGATTCGGAGTTTGATAGTGAGGTTAGATTCTGAACTTGTTGTATTACATCTTAATAGAGTATACGCAATTAGAAATCTAGTTTTATTACGATTATTTTTTAGAGTGCGTCTCTTGGAACGTGAATTTGACTATATTGAATATCAGCATATTCCAAGATCTTTAAATACATTAGCATATGTAATTGCTTCTCAAATGTTAATTAGACATGTGCGATAATCATACAAGTAAATTTAAAAACATTCCATAACATGTTTAACAAGACCAGCCAGTAATAACGATATCATATATATATAGGAGTGTGTCAAAAAATACATCGTCCTCGATCATAGGTTGAAAAACACCTTATGATCGGCAAAAATGATAGGTACAAAAAGAAAAATGTCACATGTGGCTACAATAAGCGATCATCCCATCACTGGTGATGATCTCGATACGAAACCACTGCACGAGCCACCTTACAAAGGAACCTCCTAAAGGGTCTTGGGACTCCAATCACGTAACGTTGAAGTCGACGAGGGATGTCATCTATACTGGTCTCGGGCATGTCCCCTGTCAGGCGCTCTAAATGACTCTCCAGCTCAGCTAAGGTCTCTGTTGATTCATCCTGTGGGGCTGGAGCCAATGCAACTGGTTGTTTCCTCTCGTAAGGCCGGAGAGCGGCTGGTCGCCGTGGGCCCACATCTGCATTTGAAACTTTTTACTATCAATTTTGGGACAATATAAAAACAACTAAAAATTAAATTAAGAAAAATGTTGAAATTGATTTTGTTATCACTCAGGTTGTCCCTAGGCTCCTAATAGGGATACGGCTGAGGTAACCACAAACCACTCTTTTGATTGCAGGTTCTAGCCCACCTGCAATCGTAGAGGGCTCTCTCCTTTTGATTCAACCTTAGTTGATGATTTTAGGCTAGCTTTCTGACTTCAAGGGAGTGTTGATTGTGGTTGGAAAGAAGGTAGGATTCTCGACCAGAGAGGCAAGGCAAGGAGTGATAAGTTTCGAACCATTGGGCATGGAGTCACAGATTGAGGCTTGCGAGCGTTTTCTTGGTCACAAGGGGATACGGAGCGGGATAGCCACACAGGATACAATTTTCTGACTGCTGAAAGGATGGAATGGACATCAGGGATGAAAGGCAAAGGAGAATCATTTCATCATGCTGAAAAAGAGGAGAAATTGATGAATGGGATCAAGGAGCAGTTAAAAATTCCTAAGACATGCACTCATATGTGAAAGAAACAGCGTAAACCAGATCATTTAAGAATACAAGCTCATAACTATTTCTGAAGAAAACATTGAAAAATGCAGAAATTGAACTTAAGGTGTAATGAAACA
>APFE030984931.1:129037-146855 GCA_000404065.3 Pinus taeda
CTTGTCACTAGATATCAGTAGATACTAGGAAGGTCGATCTTGTCCGCAACCTCGACTCATTCCGCGTGACAAAATGACAAAGAAAGTAATGACAGATGTAGACAAAGAAACTTTCTTATGAGAAAGAATAATCAAAAGAATTATAGTTATGTAGATGTTGTCTTATTATTAATGAGCAGTATTACTTACCATTATATTCCATGTAAATTTTATTTTTATTTTCAAAACTATTTTTACTTTAGAAGTTTTAGAAATTTCAAAAAACTCTCAGAGATAACTAGTTCTTCCAAGTCAATCACCAATTGTTATGCTTTTCAACAACCCCCCATTTATTAATAGTAGTAGTTAATATTACATTAATATATGGGGACCCTTTAAAAAATCCCTCCAAAAATAAATTTAGCATTCAGGCATTTTTCTTATTTAATTTTGCAATAAAGCAAGATATCAATAAAAACCCCTTTTTCAAAAGAACTACTAAATTCTTGCCTTCCCGCATATCGCATGATTAAGCATCATAAAAAACCTTGCTAACCCACCAAATCAAGTGAAAAACGATTAAAAGAGGACCCTATGCTTTGTACATCATATTTTTTGATATAAACTAGGTCCTAAAGCTTTTCTCTTCAAAAACATGTCTTGCATCGCATATCACTATTTATGAAGAGCCCACCTTAAAAGGTTATCTCAAAACAAGCGCAAACGTGAAATTGCGATGGCATCGTAACCTTTATTAGATCGCATTCGAGCATTTAAAAGAGTACCACAAACTTACCATCATTCTATATTGTGAAATGCGATCAAGACCTAGACCCACTCCTTTGAGACATCACAAACAAATGTTTAGGTCCGCCACTCATTAAAAAGGTCTTTAATTAGGAAAAACCTAACAAGTAGCTATTTTTCGAGGCAATAAATGAGCGGCTCGCATCTCGCATCTCACAAAAATGTAAGGGAAGGTAAGAAAAGTGAAAAGGCACAATGTGATATCGCAATCTGCAATATTACTTCGCAAATTGCAAAATCGGCATTATCGCAATTCTCGACTTACGATGCATGTAAAAATTGTCAAATTCTCTACAAATATCTCTCAGATACCATGTAGAAAATTTATAAAAATCCAGCTCTGATACCATGTAGAAAATCTATTGTGTAGGTTAACCCGATAATTCAATATAACCAAAGTAGAAATTATAACCTACTTCTACTATTAATTTGCAGAAACTTAAAGATCGAGTTGAACACATATAACCAAAAGAAGAAGAATTAATCATATAATACACATGAAAATACTTTAGGGAAAGCCTCAGCTAAAAACCCCACTACATGTATTATCATACAAGGTGGAAATACATAGGAATTATATAAAGCCTTAGATCACAGCTAGCCAACTCTCAATACAATCCTCATAGATTCTCACAAGTAATCCTGGCTTCTCACAAGCCTTCCCCTCTGCCCTCCAAGCTCCTATTTCCTTGTGTTGTTTGCCTGGGATGATCTCCTTCAACCAAGTGGAAAACCTCGATTTACCAAGTCAATGATCTCCTGATCTCACACACTGTCAGAACTACGCAATCCTCAAGGAATGATTCCTTCTTCATGCATGAGTTTTCCTTATAAGCAAACACATGCAACTGATAGTACATTTTCCTTGACATTTAACTCAACTGGGTCTTTCTCAAAATAGACATGCATGAGTTTCTGATGAGGCAAGCATCAATTAACTGGAGTACACTAGTTGAGTGCATGCATGCATCAACTGACTGTTAAATCTCTATTAGTTCCTCAAACAGTTTGGAACTAATTTAACTTGACTTAACTCAATAAACTGATTTAACTAATTACAACTCAAACATAACTCACTCTTATCTCCTAAATTTTGGGGATAACTGTTGGATAACTTCAAAAAGACTTCTAACTTGAATTTCTCCAACTAATTACTTCAAAATGAATTAATCAAATATTTCCAAGTAATTATTAAGACTAAATTAGATTTTAATTCACAATTTAATTCAAGGACAAATTAAATTGGAATATTCTTGTTGCCACATTTCAACACTCCCTCTCAAAAAGAAATGGATTAGCTACCACCCCGATCCTGTCTCTATGGAACTCAAATTTACACTTTGACAATGCCTTTGTCAAAATGTCAGCATCTTGCTCCTCTGTCAAAATATACTGCAACAACATGGTCCTCCCATCATCAGCAGCTTGCTTTACCTTGTAAAGCCAACGAGAACTCACAACTGACTTGTTCTTCTGCCTTGGAACCATGTCCCAAACAATGTTACGAACTATTGAGTCATACTCCACCACCATAGCATCAACCCAAATCAGTTGTTGCACTGCTTCCTCAAAGGAAGATAGCTTGGTCTCAACACATTCCCCAACAAGGACCATGTATCCAGTGTACCTCTCAAGTGACCTCCTTTGTCTATGCTGAGAAGATGGTGCTCCCACATTCTCTCTCACATCCTACAACAATCTGTCAACTTCTCTTGTATGCTTCTGTCCATCTCTGGAAGACTCTACATGAGTGGATGTCTTCACTCCTACAACCTCTGCATGTGGATGCTCCGCATCAGTCTAAGGCTCCTCCTCCTTAGGAACCAATAGTTCCTCCACAGCTTGTAGTTGGAGATCCCTCTCAAGGAGAAAGTGTATGGCCTTCTGCTCATCAAACTTGAGATCTCTGCAAACCACTATCCTCCGACTTGTAGGCAAGTACACCCGGTAGTTGTGAGGTGTATCAGTGTACCCCACAAATATCCCCAACTCTACTATTGGCTCAAGCTTCTTGTGTGCATCCTTTGTCACATGGAAATATGCCGATGAGCCAAAGATCTTGAAGTGACCCACATTTGGGCTCTTACCGGAGAAATATGCCTCTGGTGTCTTCATCCCAAGTATGCGATGCGGGCTTCTATTATGAAAATAGACCGTTGTGTTGCATGCCTCAGCCCACAAGTGAAGTGGTAGGCCTTGGTCATGCAGCATTTCCTGTGCTTCCCCTACAATAGTTCTATTCTTCCTCTTAGCCACCCCATTCTGTTGTGGGTTATGAGGTGCCGTCAACTCCCATTTAATTCCTTCCACTGCATAGAAGTCCTTAAACAATTGAGAAACATATTCTCCATCGTTGTCACTTCTCAAGGCCTTGATCTTCTTCCCTAACTCTTTCTCAACCAAAGCCTTGAAATCACAAAACTTTGTGAAGGTTTGGTCCTTCTTCTGCATGAAATAAATCCAACATTTATGAGAATAATCATCAATGAGAATCACATAATACCTTTTTCTGCAGTGGATTCCATCAAAAATGGTCCACACATATCAGTATGAACTCACTCTAAGATAGCCTTTTCTCGACTATCTCGATCATGAAAGGAAGACTTCGTGTACTTTCCCAAGGTACAACCTTTGCATGTGTCAACTTGCTTAAGCTTACCTTTGGGAAGTCCTATAGATATTTGTTGCATGATCTTCAAAGCCCCATGATGCAAATGGCCCAACCGCCTATGCCACAACTCGCCAATGTCTTGGCTTCGAACCAATTCTGCTTTCGTACTCAATGTTGCAAAATTAGCTACCTCTATTTTATAAAGTTACTTCACCTGAATCCCTATCCTCTTGGTCTGCCCCATGGCTATGTGTCTTAGGAACGCCTTTCCTTTACTGAGGACAACATCGTAGCCTTTGTCCTCCAACATAGCAACCAATACCAAGTTCTTCTTCAGTCTAGGCACATACTTCACATCTGTCAAGGTGATAGAAGCTCCATGCTCCCTCTAAAAAGTAACCATGCCTACTCCTGAAACACTATACTTTCCATCATCAACCATCTTTATGTGCATCTTAATGTCTTTCTCCTCCAAGGCACTAAATAAACTTTTATCACCGGTCATGTGGAATGACACTCCATTGTTAAGATACCAAACACAACCCATCATCGATGACACCATGCATATGATGAGGTTAAAGTCCATTTCAAACTCAGAGGCTAATGCCTCACCTTCCGATCCTTTTGAGGATCCCTTCTTAGACTTCTTCAATGGGCAATTAGTCGCATAATGTCCCATCTCATGACAATTATAGCATCTCACTTTAGGCTTGTCACCCTTCTTCCCTCCATGACAAGAATTTGATTTGGAATGGGAAGCCTTCCCCTTCCCTTTACTTGCCTTACTTTCTAAGGCCATATTTTCTTCATCATAACCCTTGGATGAAGAACCATCTCGTGTGCTCCTTCTGATCTCCTCCTGCATCAGAATTAGCCACAATCATTCCCAATCTGATAGTTTCTCCCTTCCATTCACAAAGTCCAGGTAGCTATTCCAACTCTTAAGAAGACTAAAGAGAGCGAGGCTCACCATATCTTCATCGACAATAGTTATTCCCACACTTCTAAGCTCATCTCTATAGGTGGTGAGCTTGTTCAGATATGTGCAAATAGTATCACCCTTCTCCATCTTGATTCATCGAAGCTTATCCTTGAGCACCAATTTCCTCTGGTCACTACTATTATGGTAGAGGTCATTTAATGTCTTCCACATTGAATATGGACTATCCTTCCCATCGAGACTCGAGACAATATGGTCTTGAACTCCCTCAAGGATGATCCATCTTGCCTTCACTACACTCTTCTTCCACTCAACCAACTCTTGTGCATTAGTTGAAGTTGGCTTTTGGATTTCTTGATCAATGAATTCCTTCAAGCCATTGTCTTCTAATATAGCCTTCATCCTATCTTTCCATGCTATGTAATTGAGCTACCTTCCAAGGCATACTCGAGTCTCAAGCCATAGAACGCCATTGTCCAACCTTGAAGTATGATAGGAATTCGATTTGCACCTGCAACCCCGAACTTCAAACTTCAAATTCTCTCCTTAGTATACTATTCATAGCTTCGTTAAACTCGGTTCCGATACCATGTAGAGATTCTCAAATTATATACAAATCTCACTCTGATACCATGTAGAAGAATTCTACAAATCTAGCTCTGATACCATGTAGAAAATCTATTGTGTAGGTTAACCCGATAATGCAGTATAACCAAAGTAGAATACTACAACCTACTTCTACTATTAATTTGTGGAAGATTAAAGATCGAGTTGAACACATATAACCAGAAGAAGAAGAATCAATTGCACAATACACATGAAAATACTTTGGGTAAAGCCTCAGCAAAAAACCCCACTATATGTATTATCATACAAGGTGGAAATACATAGGAATCATACAAAACCTTAACTCTCACAGCTAGCCAGTTCTCAATACAATCCTCACAGATGCTCACAGGAAATCCTAGCTTCTCACAAACCTTCCTTTCTGCCCTCCAAGCTCCTATTTCCTTGCATTGTTCCTCTGGGATGATCTCCTTCAACCAAGTGGAAAAACTCGATTTACCAAGTGGATGATCTCCTGATCTCACACACTATCAAAACTGTGCAATCCTCAAGGAATGATTCCTTCTACATGCATGAGTTTTATTTATAAGAAAATATATGTAACTGATAATACACTATCCTTGACATTTAACTTAACTCGGTCTTTCTCAAAATAGACATGCATGAGTTTCTAATGAGGGTATCTTTAGTTAACTGGAGTACACTAGTTGAGTGCATGTATGCATCAACTAACTGTTAACTCTCTATTAGTTCCTCAAACAGTTTGGAACTAATTTAACTGGACTTAACTCAGTAAAGTGAGTTAACTAATTAAAACTCAAATATAACTCACTTTTAGCTCCTATAATCTAGGGATAACTCTTGCATGACTTCAGAAATACTTCTTGTTGTCACACAGATTGTCTGGGCAGCGCGGCAACGCTCAGACCGGGGGTTGTCACCCTGATCCCCGATCTCTCTGTTTAATCCGTCTCCCGAGGCTAAGGGGGGTAGACCCTATGGGATGAAGGAAGACCAACTGTGGACCAGTTAGGTTGGGAGACATAGCAAGGCAAATTAGCACCAGATTGATTTAGAAATTAATGTACCAGTGCCTTACGGAGTTAATGATTAAATGATTATTTATTAAATGTTGCAGAATATGAACCTTGTAAAACAATCATTTATCATCAAATAACCTAAGAAATACAAGATATTCAGTAAATTCACAATGCTTTAGCAATGATCCAGCAATTAAACTTCAAGAAAAAACAAATGCTTTAAATGATCATAAAATTGCTGACCAGTTACCACTTTCACATAGCTAACTTTAAATAAACATTAAATGCATTTAACTATATAGAAATGGAACATAGAAACACCAAAAATGAATTTTCAATTTTTTTAAGCTTTTTCAAAAAAAATAATTTTTAATATTTTTAATATTTTTTAAAAATCAAAACAAAACTTAAAATCTAAATAAACTTAAGATCTATTCTAAACTTAAAAAAAAAATGGAAAAGGAACCTTTTTATTTTTTAAACCATTTATAATTTTTATATTTTATGATTTTTTATTATTAAAATCTAACTTTAAACAAAATTAAAACTAAAACTTAAGACTAAAAAACCAAAGCTAAAAAGAAAACTAACAACCCTAATAGCATCGAATAAACAAAAAAAAGAAAATCGGATTTCCTTTTTTATTATTTTTTATTTTTTAATTTTTTAATGATTTTTATTTTTTATATGAGATAAAGTTCTAAAACTAAAATTTATATAGAACAAAACTAAGATTAAAATCTAAAATAAAGCCTAATATAACTAAACGTAAAGCTAACATCTAATCTATATTCAAGAATGAAAATTTATAAAATTTCAAATCCTATCTTAAAAAAAAGTCTAAATCTAAAACAATTAAAAATCTAACTTAGCATAAAACTAAACATACGCATATATCACACTAACTAAAAAGATAATGAACTACACACCTACGCTAAGCATGCACAGATAATAAAAAAAAAAAATCGAATGCTTGTTTGGTGTGTTGCGCAGGTTTTGGAGCAAACTTCGATAGCTAAAAGGTTTCACTGTGCAGGCTTGATGTGTTTGCAGGTTGGCTAGGCAGTGAGGGTTTCTTGACAGTGCAGGACACAGTGTGGAGCAGGGAGGGAAAAAATATGAATGTGTGAAGCAAAAAGGGAGAGTTTTTGCTACTTGGGAGGTGCGTACAGGTGAGATATGCATGGGTGTTGTTGTGTTTTCCAGGTAATGTGATAGTTGGAAGAGATGAACTAAGCGTGTATATATATAATATATATATATAATATTATATATATATAATATATATATATATTATATATATACTATGATATATAGTATATATATATATAATATATATTATATATATATATATATATATATGTATGTATCTTTTGTTTTTATTGTTTGCTTGAGTGCAGGTCTGAACTTGATGGCAGAAGAAAAATATGCAGGTGATGGAGCTGGTTGCATGAAGATGGAACGGATTGCAGCAGATGAAGATGCCAGTTTTCTTTGTGTTTGCAAGTGTAGATGAGGGACGTACACAACTCTAGTAGATGGAAGAATAGCAACATAGATCTGGAGATGGCAGCATGGATGGACACAGTTGTAGCATAAAGGAAGAATGCAGGTTTGGGCAGAGGATGCACACTCAGGTGAATAGGAAGAGAGTGGGAAGATGGCTGAGGGTTTGATTATATATTGAAATATAGTTGCGTATTATGTAGAAGGAGAATGTGTGGTGGAGGAGGAGGGTAAAGAAAAATGTGTGCAAAGCTGACTACGTATGGAGCAGAGGACGCTGGAAGGGATAGCTGGGTGGAAATGCTAGGCAGCAAAAGGCATTTTCGTTTTGCAAGTTTGGAGAATGGGTAGCATAATTTTAGTTTTTTGGAGTGGTAGTAGAAGGGAAAATTGAGCGAAGGCAGAGGGAAAAAATTCGATGTGGGTTTAAGTAGTGATTTTGTAGGTTTGCTGAAGCCGCAAAGGATACAACTGTATAATCTCGAATTTTTCTTTTGATTTTCTAAGCCTGAGACCAGCATATACCCAAACAAAATTTGAATTTTTCCCTGCGAAATGAAACCCCAAGAACAGTAGACAGATAGATCAGAAAACCCTCCAAATTCTCCAGTAAATTTCAAATTGCCCTGCATTCAAATTTGTGTAATGAAAACCCCAAAAAAATTTCAAGATCTGTACCCGCAACTTGCAATGGTAAAAACAAGAAACCTAGAAATAAAATGTGCAAGAGACAAAACCTAAAATTCCTAAAACCAGCTACATAATTACAGCTTAAAGGCTCTAAATAGCCAAATTTGTCAATATGCCACAAAAATATTTTCATAATTTTAAATTTAATGTGAGGTACTTCAGAAAACCCTTCATGCATTCATAAAGAATTTGAAATGATAAACCTGAGATCAAAACTGGTTGGGTTCTTTCAGAAAATGCAATCCGAGAGTTGGCTCGTTCAGTCGAGAACTTCCCCTAACACCCAGTAAACTCAAAACTAAAGATATCCTGCACAGCTTAAATCGACCATTAACATAGAGGGACAAAACAATAGTGAAATTCAAATCAAATGGAGATTCCTGCCATTATATTTCAGAAATTAAACTATCATTCAAACCCCAAAGATCAGACAAGATACATGTGCCTAGATCAATCTTCATCAAGCTATTATCAATGGCTAAAAACAAAATTATGCAGAAAAATAAAACGTCTTACAGTATTTCCACAAGAGTAACATCAGCAAAATTTTGAGCCCCAAAGTCTTTCTTTATTGCACAAAAAATGAGTACAAGAGAGCTTTCTTTAGCACAAGACTCACAGATCGAATGATCTCAAATGACCCTTGACACCCTATTTAAAGGAAAAATTCCCAATGGTTAGTTTTAGTGATCCATGTCAAACTAATCTCGATTGTCGATGAGGATCAAAATCCCTTTTAATCTCATCTGTCGAAATTTTAAATGCCTTTTAATATATTAAAAAATTAAAACTTTGCATTTATTTTCTCAAAACTTTGACTTATATTATTTTATTATTTATTTTATTTTTCAATTTTTTTATCTATTTTTATTTTTATTTTTATTTTATTTTTTTTTATTTTAGTTATTTTTTATTTTTAATTCAATTTTTTTTTTATTGGTTTTTTTTTGGGGATCCTCGAACTTAGCCTTTGGAAAAATCACCTAGGACCTAGGACTTAAGACTTATGAGGGGATTAAAACATTTCCTAACCCTCAAGACACTTTACATCATAAATTTTACAATTTTACATCTCAAGGGGGAAATCCTATTTGACGTAGACCCTCATAAACTACTCAGTTTTGCGACACAAATATAGTCTAGCAAATCAAGCAATTTGTAATAACCTAACCAAATAGTTAGGATTATTTCCAAATTACTTTTACATAGACTCAAAGCACACTAGGATTCCCCTAATATTCTAATGACAAAATTCATTCCCACTTTGGGGTTAGGCTGAAGGAAAACTCTATCGATCATGGATCAATGAGACAAAAAACCTTCCAGAACATAGATTATCACCAGAAAATTAGGTTTGCCTAAGCAGTTTACATACATGACTCATATCTGCTAAGATTATTTACAATTTACACATGTAGACTAGGTTTACAACATAACATGATCAGGTCGACGATAACTGTTGAATGGCACGAACACATCGATCAAGCGTTATCCCTTTTGTGAAAAAAGGGGGGTGTACTGCTATGGGTAGTTGACACGTAGTGGTCAACATCTAGCTCTACTTGGGGACACGTTGCTATATTGTAGGAATGTGAGAATCCAAAATCTGCATCCACACAACACACAACAAAACATAAGTAGCGTCCATCCAAAAATCATCATATAACATTAAGCACAAGAAAGATATAAGCTCTTCATTTATTAACTATCTAGTAAAAATTAAATCTAATCCTAAACAGAAATTAAAATGTTGAAATGACAAGGTGTAGGGTTATAAATACAATACAGAGGATGCCCCATGGCATCAGATGCATTCAATATAGTGTATACTAAGCATTTGCCTACTTTCAGGAAAATATGCCGGTTGCTTATCAGATGTGCCATGTCTAATTCTGCATACGGTAAGACTTTTTCCTATCTGAAAATCAAGTTGCTAGTGGCCATCTGATGCATCAAATCTTTTTCTCATTTTCTTTTTCTTGGTCTTTTTCTTCGTGGCAGGCTATATCATTGATGACGTGGAACATTCTACTTCAAAACCCTTAGATGAAGTAAGTAAGATATGCGTGACATGACTTTCTTCCTTTTACATCTGATCTTTATTTTTTTTAATTTTATATGGATCACCTTCAATTAACCACTTTTCAATTGAACCAATGACTTCCTCATAATAAGATGGAGCTTGTTGCAGCAAATAAGGAGGCTTCTGATCTGTCGATGTTTCTTGTTTTTTTCATCCTCCGACCAATGTTGAAATTTATGTACTTTTATTGTGATGGCATCTATCTAGCTAGAGTGTTCAACTTTCATAGTACTAATTTCCCTGGCATGGTCTTCTTCCATAGTCAATAACTTATTCTAAAGACATATATGATTAGCTTCCATGGTTGTCATATTTTCCTCTAAGCCTGATAACTTGCTTTGCATAAAATTAATTTCCCTGTCATGATTAGTTTTCATGGTCTCAATTTCTTTAGCATGCTGACTTTGCATGTCGATTACGTGATCAGATTGTTTAATTTTCATGATTTCGATCTCCTTATCACGTTTTTCCAGGTGGGTGCATAAATTTATCATATCATTGGTGTAATTAGTTACAAATTTTTCTTGATTAATCCCCATATGTTTTACCAGCTGCATTAGTTCTTCTATAACTTGATTTTGATTTTCCCTTTCATTGTCGACATTGATTTTATAATTTGTCCCTGCTTTCCCACTATCATGGATTTGATCTGCAATGGTACAGGTGGATGGCACATTCTGATATGAAGAATTGTCTTGAAATCTTTCATCGACAGCTGGACATTTCATAAGATTACTTTAATTCTGTTGCACAATTTTAGGGGCACAAGGCGAGCTATCTAGATCACCATATCTATCTTTAAAAGCATTGAAAATGTCTTGTAAAGAAGTGAAAGAGTGTTCAGGACAATTATTAAACCAATTCAAAGCATCACCCTCTAAAGAAAGGACAAATAGACACATTTTGACATCTTCATGATTATATTGAGGAACTCTACAATACATGAACGTTATACAATAAAAACTCCATAAATGCCTTCTAACAGACTGAACCACCACCCAAGAACAAAGGTAATTTAGAAATGGCCACTTCCGGTAAATCATGAAGATCATCAATAAAATGACATGGTTTAAACAAATAATCCATGATGGATAACGAGGGACCAAATGGATGATAGAAAGAGATCTCTGCTCAAGAAAATCAAGAGATAAAAGAAGTGGAGTCACCACTTGAACAATGAATCTAATTCTATGATCCAAAAAGCAAGAAACAAGCAGATATGAGGGAGGCTTCTTGTCTGGGAAAAATAAAAGAAATCAAATGGAGTCGCCACCCAAACAAGAAACGAACTGAAGAGTAGTTGCTAATATGATGAAAGATAAGCCGATGAAAAGATCCAAATGATGCCAAAAAATGTTGACTCTGCCAGCTCAAATGAGAGATGAGAAAGATGAAAGAATGATGAATGTTGAATAAACCAAGGACAAAAGAAACTTTATCCCCGGTAACAGCGCCAAAAAATGTTGTCACACAGATTGTTTGGGCAGTGCGACAACACTCAGACCGGAGGTTGTCACCTTAATCCCCAATCTCTTTGTTTAAGTCATCTCCCAAGGCTAAGGCGGGTAGACCCTATGGGATGAAGGAAGACCAACTGTGGACCAGTTGGGTTGGGAGACACAGCAAAGCAAATTAGCACCTGATTGATTTAGAAATTAATGTACTAGTGCCTTATGGAGTTAATGATTAAATGATTATTTATTAAATGTTGCAAAAATATGAACCTTGTAAAACAATCATTTATCATCAAATAACCCAAGCAATACAAGATATTTAGTAAATTCACAATGCTTTAACAATGATCCAGCAATTAAACTTCAAGAAAAATCAAATGCTTTAAATAATCATAAAATTTAAATGCTGACCAGTTACCACTTTCACATAGCTAACTTCAAATAAACATTAAATGCATTTAACTATAGAGAAATGGAACATAGAGACACCAAAAATGAATTTTCAAATTTTTGTTAAGCTTTTTCAAAAAAAATTAATTTTTAATATTTTTTATTTTTTATCAAATCTTAAGTTTAAAATCAAAACAAAACTTAAAATCTAAATAAAATTAAGATCTATTCTAAACTAAAAAAAAATGAAAAAGAACCTTTTTATTTTTTAAACATTTATAATTTTATATTTATGATTTTTTATTATTAAAATCTAACTTTAAACAAAATTAAATCTAAATTAAAACTAAAACTTAAGACTAAAAAAACTAAGCTAAAAAGAACTAACACCTAATAGCATCAAATAAAGAAAAAAAGAAAAAAAAATTGAATTTCTTTTCTTTTCGTTTCTTTTTTTTTTTTTCTAACGATTTTTATTTTTTATATGAGATAAAGTTCTAAAACTAAAATTTAGATAGAAGAAAACTAAGATTAAAATCTAAAATAAAGCCTAACTATACAAAATCTAAACTAAATATAACTAAATGTAAAGCTAACATCTAATCTATACAAAATCTAAACTAAATATAACTAAATGTAAAGCTAACATCTAATCTATATTCAAAAATAAAAAATTATAAAATTTCAAATCCTATCTAAATAAAGGTCTAAATCTAAAAAAAATAAAAATCTAACCTAGCCTAAAACTAAACATACGCATATATCGCACTAACTAAAAGATAATGAACTACACACCTGCGCCAAGCATGCATAGATAATAAAAAAGGAAATCGAATGCTTGTTTGGTGTGTTGTGCAGGTTTTGGAGCAAACTTCGACGGCTGAAGGGTTTCAACGTGCAGGCTTGATGTGTTTGCAATTTGGCTAGGCGGCGAGTGTCTCTTGACAGAACAGGACGTAGTGGGGAGCAAGGAGGGCAGAAATATGAATGTGTGAAGCAAAGAGGGAGATTTTTTGCTGCTTGGGAGGTGCATACGTGAGATATGCGTGGGTGTTGCTGTGTTTTCCAAGCAGGGAAGGGGAGGTGATGTGATAGTTCGAAGATATATAATATATATATATATTATATATTTCTCTTTTTTTTTACTGTTTGCTTGAGTGCAGCTCTGGACTTGATGGCAGAAAAAAAATACGCAAGTGATGGAGCTAGCTGTGTGAAGATGGAATGGATTGTAGCAGATGAAGATGTTGGTTTTCTTTGTGTTTGTAGGTGGAGATGAGGGATATACGCAAATTTGAAATATGGAAGAATAGCAGCGTAGATATGGAGATGTTAGCGTGGATGGACGCAGTTGCAACAGAAAGGAAGAACACGGGTTTGGGCAGTAGATGCACACTCAGGTGAATAGGAAGAGCGTGGGAGGAGGAGGGTAATGAAAAATGTGTGCAGAGCTGACTGCGTATGGAGTAGAGGAAGCTAGAAGGGATGGCTAGGAGGAAATTTTGGGCAGCAAAAGGTGTTTTCCTTTTGCAGGTTTGGAGAATGGGCAGCGTAATTTTAGTTTTTTGGAGTGATAGCAAAATGGAAAATTGAGCGAAGGCAAAGGGAAAAAATGTGATGAGGGTTTAGGTAGTGATTTTGCAGGTTTGCTAAAGCCGCAGAGGATACAGTTGTATAATCTCCAATTTTTCTTTTGATTTCCTAAGCCTGAGACCAGCGTATGCCCAAAAAAAAATTGAATTTTTTCCTGCAAAATGAAACCCCAAGAACAGCAAACAAATATATCAGAAAACTCTCCAAATTCTCTGGTAAATTTCAAATTGTACTACATTCAGATTTATGTAATGAAAACCCCAAAAAAAATTCAAGATCTATACCTACAACCTGCAATCGCAAAAACAGAAAACCCAAAAATAAAATGTGAAAGAGACAAAACCTAAAAACCATAAAACCAGCTAAATAATTACAGTAATTACATCTGAAAGGCTCTAAATAGCCATATTTGTCAATATGCCACAGAAATATTTTCATAATTTTAAATTTAATGTGAGGTACTTCAGAAAACCCTTCATGCATTCATAAATAATTTCAAATGATAAGCCCAAGATCAAAACTGGTTGGGCTCTTTCAGAAAATGCAATCTGGGAGTTGGTTGGTTTAGCCAAGAACTTCTCCTAATGCCCGATAAACTCAAAACTAAAGATATCTTGCACAGCTTAAATCAATTATTAACATAGAGGGAGAAAACAACAGTGAAATTCAGATCAAATGGAGATACCTGCCATTATATTTCAGAAATTAAACTATCATTCAAACCCTAGAGATTAGACAAGATACTTGTGCCTAAATAAATCTTCATCAAGCTATTATCAATGGTTGAAAATAAAATTATGCAAAAAAATAAAACATCTTATAGCATTTCCAGAAGAGTAACACCAGCATGATTTTCAACCCCAAAGTCTTTCTTTATTGCACAAAAAATGACTACAAGAGAGTTTTCTTTAGCACAAGACTCGCAGATCGAATGATCTCAAATGACCCTTGACACCCTATGTAAAGGAAAAATTCCCAACAGCTAGTTCGAGTGATCCATGTCAAAGTAATCTCGACCATCGATGAGGATCAAAATCCCTTTTAATCTCATCCGTCAAAATTTTAAATGCCTTTTAATATATTAAAAAATTAAAACTTTGCATTTATTTCCTCAAAACTTTGACTTAATAATTATATTATTTTATTTTCACATTTTTTTATCTATTTTTTTATTTTATTTTATATTATTTTTTTATTTTTTTAGTTTTTTTTTTATTTTTTTATTTTTTTTTGGATCCTCAAACTTAGCCTTTGGAAAAATCACCTAGGACCTAGGACTTAAGACTTATGAGGGGATTAAAAAATTTCCTAACCCTCAAGACACTTTGCATCATGACTTTTACAATTTTACATCTCAAGGGGGAAAACCCATTAGACATAGGCCCTCATAAACTACCGAGTTCTGCGACACAAATATAATCTAACAGATCAAGCAATTTGTAATAACCTAACCAAATAGTTAGAATTATTTCCAAATTACTTTTACATATACTCGAAGCACACTAGGATTCCCATAAGATTCTAATGACAAAATTCATTCCGACTTTGGGGTTAAGCAGAAGGAAAACTCTGCCAATCATGGATCGGTGAGACCAAAAACCTTTCGGAGCGTAGATTATCACTAGAAAATTAGGTTTGCCTAGGTAGTTTACATACATTACTCAGATCTACTAAGATTATTTACAATTTACACATGCTGACTGTGTTTACAACATAACATGATCGGGTGACAATGACTATCAAATGGCACAACATTTCGATGAAGCGCTATCCCTTTTGCGAAAAAAAGGTGGTGTATTGTTATGGGTAGTTGACACGTAGTGGTCAACACTTCTAACTTGAATTTCTCCAACTAATTAATTCAAAATGAATTAATCAATTATTTCCAAGTAGTTGTTAAGACTAAATTCAATTTTGATTCACAATTTAATTCAAGGACAAATTAACTTGGAATATTCTTGTTTCCACATTTCAATAAAGCAGACATTTACGAGCATTAAAGCTAAGGGATAATGAAGCATTAGTGGGCATTTCGTAAGAGTTAACTGCATTTATGTGCGAAAATCCATTTAACATGATATGATATCTTCTTACATGTGTTCGAATAAAACTCCTTTTAACACCTTTACAAGTTATCCGCATTATTTCATTTCACGTTCATTGTCATCTTTGTGTATCCGATAGTTGTTGTTCCTCACTTTCAAGGAAAATCCACAGAGAAAATGTTATGGACCCATCTCACAAAAAGATAGAAAAGAAAGATAAATGCCTTAGAATTCAGCCTCTTCAAGGGGACAACCAGCTTTACATTACATAAATGAACAATTCTTCGATGATACAAATGACAATACCTCCTTTCTATATATAGGAGTCTAAGGGGTCATAATATAATCAGAGCCAACGTAACAATAATGATGTAGGGGCACAATAATAACAATAGTGGGCTTCTATTGGGCACAATAGTAACAATACCGGGACTACATGGGTACAACAATATAATAAGAGGGTTGTACTAATAACAATAAGGGGTTACACTAGTAGTATAGGGGCCTAACATGCCCCTCCCCTTCAAAAAGTGTTGTCCTTAACGCTTGAGTAGTTCTTGATTCTTCTGCATAAAATTCTTGTCCTCCCATGTGGAATCTTCAGTGGGTAAGTTCTTCCACTTGATGAGATACTCTGAAATTGATCGATTTCATAGCTGTCAGTTTCTAGTTTCTGCGACTGCTCCAGGTTCTAATATGATTTTTCCTTCCTCTTCAAGTTTTGTCAATATTGTTTGAATTGGGATCTTTTGGAAATTTTGAATGAGTGGCCACACTTCTTCGTCCTTCTTCCATTCATCCCTTACTTTGTTTATCCAATCTAGTTGGATAATAGAAATAGCACAAAACAATGCTTCGACATCCGCGTCCTTTCTTGAGAGTTCATCTGCAACAAAATTTTGCTTCCCTTTTCTATAGATGATTTCAAAGTCATAACCCAACATATTTGTGACCCGTTTTTCTATTCTTATAAAGATAATAGTTGTTCTAAAAAGTATTTAAGACTATCATGATCCATTTTTACCTTGAAGTGTATTCCCATCCAGTAAGGTCGCCATTTCTTAAGTGCATGTAGTATTGCCAACATTTCCTTCTCATAAATAGTTTGTTTGAGATATAGCTTAGTAAAAACACCCAATCACCTACATCAAATCATTTTTCACTACGATGTTGATCTACATTTTGTTTCATTCAATTTTGCACCAAAGTGGCGTTGATGCTCAATGTGATCTATCACTACTTGAACCATTTTCTTCTTGATATGTCCTTCTATCTTGAGAGTTTGAGGAGTGGTAATTTCTTCCAATGCTTTACAAGATATGGTTAGATTCATTTATTGATGTTCGATGTGATCTTTCTCTTCTTGAACATTTTTTTTTATATGTCCTTCTATCTGGATTGTTTGAGGAGTGGTAATTTGGGACAATGCATTACAAGTTATGGTTGGATTCATTTCTTCCTTCTTGATGTGATCTTTCACTTCTTGAACCTTTTCCTTCTTGATATGTCCTCTATTTTGAGAGTTTAAGGAGTGGTAATTCTTTCCAATGCTTTACAAGATATGGTTGGATTCATTTCTTCTTTCTCTGGGGTTGAGTCATAGTGTATATCCTCTTCTTTTGATGTTTCTTGATCCTTTTCTTCCTCCTCTTCATAATATATGTAAAATAATTTCTTCTCAGCACACTTATGATCTTTAGTGCATTTCCTATCACAATTGTAACAAAGCCCTTTTTCTCTTTTTTCTTCCAATTATTGTGGTGTAAGCCTTGTAGGTTGTGGAAGGCTAGGAGAAGAAACACTTCCATAATTATAGTCATAAGTGGTGGGATTCCTTGTTTTCATAATTTTTCTTTCAATTTCTCTTGCCAACTCGAATGCCTCCTCCAATGGATTAGGTTCCCGAAAACGAACCTTATGTTGAACATTATCCTATTGGCATTATGATACATATGTTGTACTTGATGGAAACCCACTCATCTCAGATGATAAATTATAGTGCAGCAAAGTTCATGGAATTTTATGCAGAGAAAGTTTTATTTCATGTGGAGAAAAGTTCACGGAATTTTATGCAAAGAAAAGTTTATAAAAGTTTATTTCATGTGGAGAAAAG
>APFE030984934.1:14373-39273 GCA_000404065.3 Pinus taeda
CTTTGCTGCCCACAAAAACACTGATTTTGCTTTGCCATGCAACCACTAGTGTTTGATTTTCATGTGTAGAAGTTGGTTACAAGTTCAGACTTTCATTTTCTTAGTTGCATGAGATAAAATACATGGTTTCATTGCAGGTCACACTTCTGTTCATTCTCTTTACTGGAAGCTAGCATGTTAGGTCAACATAACTAGGTCTTTGAATTTACAAGTCTTTGTTGGTTAAGATTGGAAAAACAACTTGCAGAGCACTTGTACCACTTCTTCATCTGCTTATTCTCCATCAACACCATCCCCTCCACCCTCTGCTTAGAATCCTTACCTAACGTTTGCCACATTTTCTCACATAACCATAGTTTTTGTGCAATTATTGCCTTAGCCTTCTTCAAGCCAAGTCAACCTTCTACATCTCCTCACCACTCCATACACCAGTCCTTAGGCCGCTTTAGACCCCTATCCTACCTCCAGATCCATCCATGCACCTTCCCTCACTCATCCACCTCCTAAAAACCGACTTCCAAGTTTCCTGTAGAAATTCTGAAGTTTCCTGTAGAAATCCTGAAGTTTCCTGTAGAACCCCTGCAGACTTCCTGTAGAAGCTCACAAGTGAGGTTTCCTGATAGCCAAACCTTGTGAGACTATGTGGGAGAGTGTTAGGGACTCCTTAAACCCTCTCTAAACCTTCCCAACCTTTTCCAAGCATTCCTCCTCCTTGATCCACCTCTGCACAGTAAAAAACAGTTAAATTGCATGCATGATAACTGTGACGACTTATTCAAAAATACAAAAACATGGTTCTTTCAGACTCTGCTGTAGGAATAGCTTACATACATGCATTTAATCTTCTTAGAAGTCAATGGCATCTCATTCAGTAGCTTGCATCTTCCTTCTTGCATCAATAAGACTAGCTGGTAGAATTAGGGTTTGCTAGGGTTTGTGTTTCTTTTTGGCTTTCAATTTCTTTCTGCAAGTAGATTAGCCTCCTTTGAGTTAGCTTTCATCCATCAGTTAATAAGCTTATTCTAAGAGCTCATAGAAGTTTTCTTAAGCTCCTAGTGGACTTGTGCCAGTTGACCAAGTGACAGCTGCGGCAAGAGCTAGTACTTGTGCATACAACACCGTCGCTTCCAAGTTTGTTACGAACTACCGGGTTGATAAAATTAAAAAAGGGAGTCCCAGGAGTTGCAGCATTATTGCTGCAATACTAGGGTCCACCATGGGGCCAACCTCCTCTTTTGAATTTAAGAGGTAATTCCCTTACCCCCTCAAAAAAGGTTCCTAGGGTGGCCTAATTATTCCATCCACTAATAGGATTTTCCTTATCAATAAAATGAACAGATTCACATGATTGGACATCGAGGGAATTCCTATTCAGAACCCCTCTAAAAAAATTCAAATAACCCAACAAGGATACTATCCCACCACTATGAATAACCTTTTGATTTGATTCCACCAAACATTTGTCTAGTTCTTCCATATTTTAAAAAGTAGAGGAATCCACAAACATATTAAGATGTAGTGTATTAGACTTACTTGAAAGGTTGAGATCCTCCATTACTAGATATTGCATGCAATCTTTCTTATTTGAAAAGGATAAAGCATAAAAATCCAAGTCAACCTCTTGATCCAAAGCTTCATCTTGCCCAAAAATTGATCATGAGCCTATAATCAAGGTTATAGAGAGGTCCCCAACCCATAGGTTAACCTTCATATTGTCCCCATATCTTGAACCCTACCCTTTATGATAATTATTCAGCCATGGTCTTTTAAACCCTTTTCTTCAACATCTTCCCTTTATAATGGATCCCATATCCTTACCCTCCCTCCCACAATCTTCAGCCTAGATCTCCTTCATTCACCAAACCCTTTTGTGCTAAGAATTGGCATGAACGAGACATGAAAAGAAAAGTAGTAGAAATTGATTAATGTCATTCTCTTATACTATCTTGATCCTATGATATGAATTTATAGTACATCAATTAGCCTTCTAGATCTATATCTATATCTCACTGACAACTCATAAGTGGATTGTGACGACACCTCGTCAAGTTAAGAGTTACAACTCATGACAATTGTATTCCTGGACTTGTGATTATCTAGGGACTCACAGTCTAACATTCCCCCCCTTAATCACAAGTTTGCATAATTGTATAATACATGTGCTAATAATTTGTCATCTTCAATATGAACTGTTGAACCGATCTTCGAATATATATATATATATATATATATATATATATATTATATATATATATATATATATATATATATATATATATATATATATATATATATTTTTTTTTTCTTCTTCTGAAAAACCGTTAATATTTAAATATATAGAAGTAAACAACTACTATGTATGAACATTTTCATTCAATAATTAATGTGATTTTCTGTTAAGGAGACAAATTTCTATGCTAGAATCCCTAATTTCTAACTAAATGCTTATTGACTTTTTATTGGTAAAACTTTGAAACTTGAAGCCCGACTATGTGATATTCCCCCATGTTAGGTGCAAGGTGATAGTTTTGCAATAGTTCATTATGGAAAGGATCCAAGTTGGGGCTTTGGATTCTTTAGGTGGTGGTTTTGTTGGTTGAACATTAACCATCTTCCATGGAAACTGTTGGTTTAAGGTTCACCACTAACCAATTTGCTTTAAATGATGTGGTGGTTTTTGGATGACCACTAACCAATCTTCACTTGAATAATATGGTGGTTTTTATGACCACTAACCAAATTGACTTCATTAATCTACCACCTTAAAGGTGTAGGAGAGTTTCCTTTATTGTTTTGCTCCCTTCTTTTAGATGTGGAGAGTACCATTTTTTACTATTATCCTTGTTTGTGTTTCTCTACCTTTGTTTTGACTAGGTGGTAAGATTGATGTATTTGCTTCACTTTGTGATTCCATCTCTAGGGATTTATCCATGTGTAATGTTTTCTTAGCTTCTTATTCTTTCAACATCTTTCTGATAGGTGATTTGTCTTCAACAATGAAGACAAGGATGGAGATAAAAACATTGACTCTATATATGACCATCTTTTTTACAATGCTAACACTTTTTAACAAGATTTTGAACTTTCACAAGGAATCCCGCACTCACAAATTGAATTGGTTTAGAGTAATCTATAATATTCAAGCTATCATACTATGTGTAACCAAATCTATATGGATTCTTATTGAATGATATTTCTTCCTAAGGTCTAAGAAGCATGCTTGAAAGACCATTATGTTGTTATTTTTCTTAATCACTATTGCTTTTGCTATTGTTGGTGCTATTATTGTTGTTATTCTATCATGGTGTCTCATTTAGAATTATTATGTATTTTCTATCACAAGAAGCATTAATCATCTGCGCTATTTCATTTGTGTTATATTTGATCACACTTTTTAAATAGGATCTTTTGTACAACACATTGCATCACTCTGCTCTATTAGCTCCTTTAGGCAACAATTTGCATCAATTGTCTGTACCGATTAATTTGTATCACAAGATGCATCAACCTTTTGTATTAGATCTTCTATAACACAAATTTCATTGACCTTCATTGTAGATGTTGCATCAATCATATCATGAATTTGATTCTGCTTCTCTCTTAATTTAGTCTGAAGTGCATCAAGAAATTGATGCTTCATGCCTATTTCTCTTTGAAGATCTTTTGCAGTTGCTAGTGTGTTTGCCATTTAATCAATTATGTTTTGGTTTTGCTATAATTTCCACTCCTTTAATTTTATTGTGCAATTCATGGTTGGACTTTTACAAAACTTTAATTTCATGAGACACATTTAGTAGGCGCTTTCCTTCTTTACCCATTTGTACTTGACAAGCTCACTTTCTCACTTGTACTTGCTCGCTAGCACTCGTTCTCTTGATCACGATCGCTTGATTTTTATGTCAGCTTAGGGTTTCAGGTACTACTAATTTCACACCTTCAAGTGTGAATTTTACAAGGATTTAATTTGCCAACTCTCATGACCTCCTTATTCAATTTCAGGTAGGTCCAAGTCAACTCAACACTACAAAATGGATACTAAAGAAGTGCATAAAATTGTCAATTGATCTCTTCTCATTTTACAAATTTCTCTATTCACACAACTTTCACTATCACTCTTTTACAAAAATTTAAAACCAAATACATTAGCTATCCCATAAAATCACCCATATGTAACTTTAAATCACCCACAAATGTTATCATTCAACCATGCAATCCTCACTTTATATTTGAAATGACTTGGTAAAATGTTCAAACTATCCAAACAGGCACCTTTTTCCTTCATTTTTATTAAATAAAAAATATTAACCATGAATGACATAATATGATCCTAAGAAGAAAATACCACCTAATTCACACCTTCGCTTGAGATGAGGATTTATGCAATACACCTTGAGTTTACAGGATGGCAAAAGAACTCCAAGGCAAGCTATCCATGTTGAACATATGCATACACAATATAAGTTATATGCTATTGGATCATCGTGACTTCCTCACATAAAACAACTAGATTTAGGCCTCCTTCTAGGATCAAAATAAGAAGTTCCGAAGAAATAAATGGAAGTAAAAAATACCATTGTAATTGGTAGGCCCTTGTTCTTGTCACTTCTCAATTAAGATAAAGGAAAATCACTTTTCCAAGAACTAAGTAGAATATAAGAAAAATCAGAGCCTTCTTTTAGTGAAATTCTTAAATGTTCCTCTATTGAGACGTTCAGATTACATAAGATACTAAAAAGTTTGACAAGTGTGTTCATTACCAATTCATAAATTACTATGCTACAACTCGTTCAAATCATCTTCTCATCGTCAACGAATATTCAAACACGTGGGCTTGGGAGCTCATTGTTGGTACATTTTTTCGCAATCTTGCAAACCTTCGACATCATATACTACTACAAATCCTTGTGATTAACTTCCTCTTTTTCTCCCTTTTTTGCTTTCACTGATTATTTTAGTGTATTTTTTTGCACGTATTTGAAAAAAAAAGTAGCACTATTTATTTGGATGCCACTAATTTTGGCATTTTTTCATCGATCACAACCAATCAATGTTAAAGTTCGCACTAAATAGCATCGACCTAAATGTCATGTTTAACCTCTTCTTTAACTCTATATGTAGCTTCATCCTCGTTATGGCATTGTTTTTAGCATCCACTTAACCAAGCATGAAATACTATACAACATTGATCCAATCAATTTCGTTGTACAACCCTATGTCATCATAATGGTAAGCCAAGGCAGGTACATTTGATTGTCATTTACTTGTAGGATTTGGATATAAGGGATGATATGGCTTTTTCTATTACACATGTCGAGGATGACTTTTATAATTAAGTTGAGCAGAGGAGTGTACCGTATCTATTGTACGATACATTATTACTGTACCCCAGTTTGGTAATTACCATCTGGTTGACACACAATACACTTATCCTAATTCAGTAATTACCCATTGCTATCGTTACTCTTGTTTTCATTTATGAAAATCAATGTGACTACTTGGAAATCATTCTTGGTAGTTGTCATTTATGATGAAAAGCCTGAATTCAATGAAAGGATAACCTTAATTATTCCCTACCCATTGCCAAGTTTCATTTGACCATTATTCTCTACCCTAGCAAATGTTTATATTTACGAAGTATTGCCATGTAACAGTTTATTATGAAAATCCTGAATTCAATGAAAGGGTAACCTTAATTATTCCCTACCCATTGCCAAGTTTCATTCCACCGTTATTCTATACCCTAACAAGTGTTTATATTTACCAAGTATGGCCCTGTAACAATCATGGGAGGAGCGACACTATGTAACCACCCCCCCCGCCCCCCCCCCCCCCCACATTTACCCAAGTTAACCGGTTCGTTGGGGTAAATATGTGACGAGAGGCTACTATGATGTGATTCGAATCCCCATGTACAATTAAGGCAGTGCAACTGACAAAACAAAATCATTATGACTTTCCACACATGATACGGAACCTTCAGGAGCCAACCAACCCTTCCAGGTGACCAACCCCTGAGATAACTTGACATTTCACTGACTTAGACCCTTAGCCGATCCCATGAAAAACCATACATGTGTATGAGGCCTTCCAGTTGCTCCCACAACAAGGCATGCCAGTGACTGTGGAATTTCTCAGCCAACGACCCTAGGTTCTGTGCCACTTTTTAAGGGCTAGGGCTTAGGCCACTACCCAAAACTTCATGAAACTTTCAGAAATGATAAATAACAATGGAATGAGGCAAATAATGCAATCACTGGTACAAGTACTTGATCTAACCCCTACTAACCATGACAAGCATTATGTCAAACATGTCACAAATATGTAATTTACAGGTCATAACAACATATCTAAGCATAGGGTTCTCATACGTAGATAAAACTCGTAAGGAAGAATTGATGCCTTATCACAATAGATGCATTATCATCCATTAGGTCATATATTCATTTTTCATCCTTTTGTTAATCAAAACATGATGAGAGCCATACATCAATTCTGTCATAAAACATATTCATAACCAACATATAACCATAAGAATAATATATGAACAAATATATTTACCCATCAAATAAAAGAGAAAAGGAGCTCTTATTAACATATACAAAATGGAACAAGGTTCGGGGCTTCCACATACCACCCGACCACAGATTGACTGAACATAATATTTCTTTCAGCTAATCACCCCTGTGCCATATTGCAAGCATGAATGTGGGATCTCATGAAACAAATCAAGCAAAACCAAACCAGGGCTTCCGGGACTAGTAACTCAACCCAGAACTGTTGTCAGTGTTGTAGATTTTTTGTCTAACTAGGGCTTACAAGACTAATAACTCAACCCAAGCTGTTACAAGGATTCTAGAACGTTTGTCCAACAAAGGCTTCCAGGAACTAGTAACTCAAACCACAACCATAAGGAACATGAGAACCAACTAGAAAACAAAAGGAAGACACCCACAACACCATGGCTATTTAGGAAATGGAAAGGCTAGGAAAATCCACCATCAACCTAGACAATCCTCAATGCCAATGACAGATCATAATCAAGAAACCACATGCATGTGCCATGCATGCCAAAACTAGTAAGGAAATAATACATGAAACTCGATACTTGCAAGCAAAAGTCATTCTAGTTGTTGATCCTAATGTCATATCGTGGTTTCTTGCTCTTCCTTTGTCTTGCTGCTCCAAATCCCAAGTATGCCACACTTTTCTTTTTCTTTTCCAAAGCCCTTGCCAATTTCCATAGCCATTAATTAATCACAAGTGATCCCCATCACTATTTTTTTCCCAACATCTCCTATTTTTCATTATTTTCATAGATAAAACACTTTTCCTTTCCAAAACCCTTGCCAATTTCCATAGCCATTAATTAATCACAAGTGATCCCATCATTATTTTTTTCCCAACATTCAGCTTGGAATACATGTCCCATGACCAGAGTTATTATAGTTTCCTTTATTAACTTTATTACACATATTTTTGACCAGGGCTATTACAGAACTCTCCCCCTTGGGGGAACATCATCCTCAGTGTTCAATGACAGCAACAACTAGCAATACTGTTGAAAAGAAAAACATATTTGACATGGAGATTTATAACTTAGCTCATTGTAGTATTTACAATGATTATCTTGTTGAGAAGCAAACCAGCACGAGAAACATAACCACATGACAACCATAACTACAAACCACCCATACCACTAATTGGAGCTTTATAACACAACTCATGACGATATTTACATCCATATACATATACCAAACATCACACCAAAACATATGCCAAAAATATTTGCTCAATTAGCGAATAAAGAAGGATGCTTAGCCCACATCTGATCCACGATCTCCCATGTAGATTCATCAGGCCCAAAGTGCTTCCATTGCACTTTTACTTGCTCGATTGCCCGGTTCAGGAGCATGAGCATATTTCTCTGCAAAATGCACTGAGGTTTCCGCTGGAATTTTCCTTTTGGTTCCACCTACAATACAAACCAGTCAATCACATGATCAACATCTTTAACATACTTATTAAGCAATGACACATGGAAAAAATCACGGACTTTCATTGTCGGAGGCAGTGGAACTCTATAGGATACTAGTCCAATCCTTTCAAGAATCTTGAAAGGTCCACAAAATCGATGTGCAAACTTGGCACATGATCCAATCCTGAAGGAGCTCTTCTTGGGCTTG
Source organism: Pinus taeda (assembly GCA_000404065.3). Classification (NCBI taxonomy): domain Eukaryota; kingdom Viridiplantae; phylum Streptophyta; class Pinopsida; order Pinales; family Pinaceae; genus Pinus; species Pinus taeda. The sequence goes on from APFE030984934.1 coordinate 22,557, forward strand.
ATGCATAAGTAAACATGTTCCCCAACCTAAAACTCGTTAAACATCCTGTTATGATCTTCATAACTCTTCTGCCTGTCATGTACTTCCTTTAGATTATTCTTGATTACCTGCATTTCCTATTCCATTTCCACCACCATGTCAGGTAGAATCAACACCCTGTTCACTAGATCACTCTAACTAATGGTAGTGTTACAACTCCGCCCATACAGTGCCTCAAACAGACTCATCCTCAAATATTACTGGCACCCATTGTTGTAAGAAAACTCAACCAGTGGAAGATACTCTTCCCACCTCCATTGTTGATGCATCACATGCATCCTGAACATGTCCTCCAATATCCTGTTGACCCTCTCTATCTGTCCATCTGTCTGTGGATGATAAGTTGTACTGAAGGCCAACTCTGTACCCAAACCTACAAATAACTCTTTCCAGAATTTAGAAGTGAACTTGACATCCATGTTTGACACAATTTTCTTTGTTACGCCATGCAACCTCATTACATCTCTGATGAAGACTTGTGATACATCATTAGTTGAATACATAGACTTCACTGGAATGAAGTGCGCTACCTTTGTCAACCTGTCCACCACAATCATGATAGAATCATGTTCTCTAGATATCCTTAGCAATCACGTATTGAAATCCATGGAAATTACCTCCCATTTCCACTATGGAATCAGAATCGGCTGGAGCAAACCACGTGGATACTTGCACTCTTCTTTTACCTGTTGACAATTCAAGCACCTAGCCATAAACTTTACCACTTCTTTCTTCAAGTTTGGCCAATAGTGGAACTTCTTCACCATTGTCAATGTCGTATGATATCCTGGGTGACTTGAATATGGTTTAGCATGAAAATTCCATAAATATAAGCTTCTTGAGCTCATTGTTATCTGGTACATATATTATGTCCCTAAATATGATTAAACCATATGTTGTGAGATGATAGTCCACATCCTGATCACCTGTACCCTGTTGTAACCTATGCATAAGCTCCATGTGCCTATCATCCTATCGCCCTGCATGTAAAATATGATCCTGTAAGTCTATCCTGTAGGAGCTCATAGATGTTATATGATTTACCTGTAGCCTCTTGCTAAGAGCATAGGCAAACCTATTCACTTTCCCCTTTATATACCTAATCTCAAAGTCAAACTCACTAATCATGGCCAACCATCTCACTTGTTTGGAATTCAGATTTAGTTGGTCAAATAGATATCTCAATCCATTGTGATCACTCATCAAGATGAACTTGCTGCCAAGAATAGAGTGCCTCCACATCTTCAAATCATGCATGATCATTGCCAACTCAAGATCATGTGTCGGATAATTCTTCTCGTGCTCACTAAGTTTCCTTGATTCATATCATACTACCTATCTTTCTCGGATAGGGACTCCACCAAGCCCTCTCTTGCAAGCATCTGTACATACCACAAACTCTTTATTTGGATCTGCAATCTTTAGAACTAGAGCATTTGTCAACAACTACTTTAACTACTCAAAACTCATTTCACATTCCTCCGTCCATTCAATTTTCTTACCTTTTCTTTGCAATGATGTAATAGGATAAGCAATCTATGAGAACTCCCTGATGAACCTCCTGAAGTAACCTGCTAACCCCATGAATGATCTTACCTCATCCACATTTCTAGTAGCTACCCACTCCATGATAACCTTTATCTTTTCTGGATCCACTGTTATGCCTTCTTTTGAAACCACATTCCCCAAGTAGTGTACCTTTGTCTTAAAGAAACTACATTTGCTAAGCTTAGCATACAAGTGACGGTCTCTCAGCAATCTCAATATTGTTGCTAAATGTTTGACATGTTCTTCTTTATTCTTAGAATATACCAATGTACCATCAATGAATACAATAAGAAACTTGTTCAGATAAGGACGCAAGCACTATTCATCAAGCACATAAAAGTAGCTGGAGCATTAGTCAAATCAAATGGAACTATAAAAAACTCAAAATGTCCATACCTGGTCTTGAAAGAAATCTTGTAGACGTCCTCTTCCTTAATGCATACCTAATGATATCCAGATCTCAAGTCAATCTTCGAGAACATTGCTTCTCCCTTCAACTGGTCAAATAAGTCATCAAGCTTTGGCAATAGATACATGTTCTTGATGGTTACCTTGTTCAACTATCTATAATAAATGCATAACCTGAGAGTACCATCCTTCTTCTTCACAAACAACATCGATGCACTCCAAAGTGACACACTTGGCCTAATGCATCCCTTGTCAAGCATCTACTTCAACTACAACTTCAACTCCACCAACTCTAGTGTGCTCATCCTATAAGGTGCCTTTGATGCTGGCATTGCCCCTGGTACCAACTCAATACAAAAGTACACTTCCCTGTGAGGTGGAAACTCTAAAATCTCTACCGGAAACACATCCTAAAACTGTTGTAGAACTGGATACTTGCTCAAGACATCTGCATCCTCAACTTCCTTACCTTTGTCACTAGAAATATGCACTACAAATAACACACACCATTTTCTATGATTGCACTTCGTCTGCATAGTTTTCACCATTCTAACTAATGTTTCCTTCTTCTTACCCTGCAAGACTCTTTGTTCTCCATTATCCAAACACTAAATAGCCTTGTCATAACAATCCACCTTGGTCCTATGAAGATACAACCAGTCCATACCCAACAACATACTATATGATCCCAATGGAAGTACATTAAAATGTGTTAGTGTAGACATACCATTTGACTCGAATGCATTAGCTATTACCCAGTGATGAACTCTCTTCTTTGTACTTGTAGCCAACTACACTAACCAAGATTCTACATGCACTTATTTATTCAAACCAGCCTTATCCACTAGGTGAGGATTAACATAACTATAATTAGATCGAGGGTAAACCAAAATAGAAACAACTTGATCACAAATCTTACCGTCCATCTCAAATATAGATGGTTGGTGATCTGCCAGCATGTTATCCAGCGCTATATAAATCTGAGGAATACTCTGTCCAACATCTCCCACTATCTGTGCCTGTTGGAATTTCTAATTTTAACCCATTAGAAATTCTTTCTGTACTATCTGGTTTATTTCTTCCTACTTGTTTAATTACTTAACAAGTTATTTACCATGTAAATACTGAAAATAAATACAAGTACAATGTCAAAATCTACAAATCATCAACTGAAAGAAAACAAGCAAACAAGTGACATTGTTGTTTTTGGACCAATGTCCCCGGAAAAACCCGATACAGGAAAACCAGTGCAGCTATTCAGAGGGTTATATTATTATGCTTTTTATTAAAGTACAACTGGGTGCCTAAACTGGGTCACCCGACAGAGAAAAAGATACGACAACAATACCTCTATATCCAGAAACAGGTATTTAGAAAACCTATCCCACGAAACCCTCTCCGATACAAATGAAGCTCAACGCTGACCCTTTTGGCCTTTGTGTCAGCCTCTTGCTGACCTATGTCAACCCTCTTAGGAACTACATAGCCTCCGGGAGCCTCTGCTCAATCCCTCTTCCCTCTGCGTGGATGACGCAATCTCTCTGGGCTTTGCGCTACCTCTGCTGGATTGACTACTGCTCTGGCTCTCTCCACTTCTGTGCTAGTCTCCCAATATTGTCCCTGCCTCTCTACCTCATACTCACTGCTGCTCGCTGCTGATCACTGATTCAACTTTGCTTAGCAACCCCACTCTAGCCAAATGAATGACTGATCACTTTGGTGTATTCTCCAACTGACCCTCAAGCCTCTTCTTATACTTTTCTCGTTGGTCCTTCAACAGTCAATATCTAATCAATGGATAAGAATAGATTTAGCTTGATCCATGACTTTTGGAACCTTCTAACCCAGTTTTATATTAATACCCATTAATATTTTATTTTTCCTAAGTTTAGACTTAGGAACTCCATTTGAAATATTAATTATTTTAAGATCTCCCAAATCGGTTAGAATCTACCCAAACCATTTATGCGCCTTGGATATCTCATGTGCTTTAGCCTCTCCACCAATTTTCATGGCTAGAGCACATCCGATGCTACCCCAAATCGACACTCCCTCTTAGCGAGGATTGTGCTCTAGTAATACTCCTCACGAAGTATCACACTGATTATCAGCACCAGTCCCTTTGTTGATGCTAGGCCTCCCAACCCAACATCCTCTGCTCTGCTGCATCCCATACTGCTACCCATGGCCCTGCCACTTCCATTACTACATCCGTACGACAACTCCCTCTGCATTCATGTTGCTGCTAGTCCATTCTCCCAGCACTACAACTGCATTGCATCCCCTCTCATCATGCTGCATTGTGCTACTGCATACTGCTACTGCACTGGAACTTAGTTACTGAGAAGTAAGTAACTGATCCACTTAACTCTGACATCCCTGTCAAGCTAGAGACACTCTTGATGCTGAAGCTCCCTCTACCTCTAACAAGTTCTCCCTCTATTGACCTCTGCGTTGTTGCAACAACTCCCTGCTTCTCGCACCATTGCACACCTTTCTATGCCATCCTACACTGGTGCAACACTCTTGTGCCTCTCACATTGTTGCAGCTTACTAGCCTCACGCTGTCTGGGGACTCCCACACTGTAGCACTCCCTGCCACTTCATCTGCATCCATCTCTACCAACATTCGCTAGTCCTGCTACTACTTTTCGGTGCTCCCATAGCAAGGTATAATCCAAGAAGTTGGGTACCTCAAGGATCCCGCCCTTCATCGCCTGTAGTCCTCCTGACTACAACTCAATGTCTCCCCACTTCTTCTCAAGTGGAACATGAACACTCATGGCACAATCGTCCTCCTCCTCGATTTCTTTCTCCGCCTTTGCAAGCACTGCCTTCGAGTCTGAAGCCTCTCCCTTGCTCTTCTTCCTAGGACACTGGTTCACAAAATGACCTAGGTCCCCACAATGTAAGCACTTGACCTTGGAGATGTCCTTCTTATTCCTCTTCTCCTGATTTCCTGGAGATGCTAGAGCTACATCCTCTTCTTCCTCCTTCTTGATTCTGACCCCTTTGCTGCTACTCCTTGCCTTGGTTAGCCATCTGATCTCTTCTTGACGAAGAGCCGCCCACAGTTCTTCCCAATCTGGAAGACTCGTCTTGCCTAGTATGCGCTTGAAAAATACCTCCCAATCCTCAGGAACTACATTTAGTGTGGTCCTCACCATCAATTCCTCATCTAACATGGCCCCTATGGAAGTTAGTTGGTCATGGATCTCCTTCAAGTGACCGTGGAAGACATCTATCCACTCTCCCTTCTGCATCTGGTATGCCCTTAGCTGATTCTTCAGGAGCATCTTCCTTTGCACGGAAGTATGCTAGTACAATGTCTTCAAGGCATCCCACATGTCCTTTGTTGTTTCCTTCTCGGAAATATGTGGTACCACATGATCCTTGACCCCATCAAGGATGATGCACTTAGCCTTATCCATTGCCTCCTCGTATATTTCATTAGCTACTGGGTCAACTGGGGCAGCTATCAATCTCGCGATGAAGCCTTTGAGGTGATGTCTATCTAGAATGGACAAGATCCTAGCCTTCTAGACCATGAAGTTGGATGCTCCATCCAGCCTATCCTAATCTCTCAGCCCATTCACGACCATCTCACTGCTCTTCTTTCGACTCCTTTGAGTCTCTCTACTTCTCGTCTAGAATTTGTCGGTTCGAATCCCTCTGAGTCTCGATTTCCCTTATGGAAATCCCTCTGCCAACATCAAGTTGCATCATTGATCCGGATTTCTTGGCTAGAAATCATCCTCGGAAACAACTCCCTCCCCCTTAGTCTTGCCCTGTTAGGTATTGTTCTGACCACAATACCCCACCAGCTTCGGTCCGCAAATTACCCACAACCTCCTATACCCCAGAAATTGAAGGATTGAGCCACTTGGCTCGGCGCAATCCCAAAACTGGCAGGTCAGCTCCCCCAACCAACTGCATCAGCCCTCTTGGCCTTTGCGTGAGCCTGGTTTTGCCTCCCTTAGCCTCTGCACTACCTTTCTCTAGCCCAGAATGATGACATAGTCCCTCTGCGTCACTCCTTCCTCTATCACCTTCTGCAAGGATCAACTCCGTCAATTAGGACAACTAAATCTGCTGCAAATTCTTTGCTCGACTGATGCCTTCAGTTTTCCTATGGTCTGCAACCACGCTCTGATACAATGTTGGAATTTTTAAGTTTAACCTGTTAGAAATTATTCTTGTCCTATCTGGTTTATTTCTTCTTACTTGTTTAATTACTTAACAAGTTATTTACCATGTAAATACTAAAAATAAACACAAGTAAAATATCAACATCTACAGATCATCAACTGAAAGAAAACAAGCACACAAGTGACACCGTTATTTTTAGACCATTGTCCTTGGAAAAACCAATACGGGAAAACCGGTGCAGCTATTCAGAGGGTTATATTATTATGCAGTTTATCAGAGTACAAATGGGTGCCTAAACTAGCTCACCCGACAAAGAAAAATATATAGCAACAATATCTCTATATCCAAAAACATGTATTCAGAAAACCTATCCCACAAAACCCTCTCTGGCACAACTGAAGCTCAGTGTTGGCCCTTCTGGCCTCTGCATCAGCCTCTTGTTAACCTGCGTCAGCCCCATGACTCTCTATGTCAACCCTTTGAGGCACTGCACAGCCTCCGGGAGCCTCTGTGTCACTCCCTCTACCCTCTATGTGGATGACGTAGTCTCTATGGGCTTTGCGCTGCCTCTGTTGGACTAACTACTGCTTGGGCTCTCTTCGATTTTGTGCTGGTCTTCTAATATTGTCCCTACCTTTTTGCCTCGTACTCACTACCCTTCGTTGCTAATCACTGATTGAACTTTGCTTAGCAACCTCGCTCTAGCAAAATGAATGACTGATCACTTTGGTGTATTCTCCAACTGACCCTCAAGCCTCTTCTTATACTTTTCTTGTTGGTCCTTTAATGACCGAGATTAAATTTCTAATCAATTACTAAGATTATATTTGGATTGATCCATGAATTTTGGAACCTTCTAACCCAGTTTTATATTAATACCCATTAATATTTTATTTTTCCTAAGTTTAGACTTAGGAACTCCATTAAAAATATTAATTATTTTAGTATCTACCAAACTGGTTAGAATCTGCCCAAACCATTTCTGGGTTTTGGAGATCTCACGTGCTTTAGCCTCTCCACCAATTTTCATGGCTAGAGAACATCCTGTGCTACCCCAAATCAATAGTTCCTAATGATCATTGTAGATTTACGGACTACCACCCTGATGTTGTGGACAATCTCTCCTGTGAAGCTCTCCTCCACAAGTCCAACACTGCAAAGGCTTCTATCCTGCACCCTCGTTCTGCTCCTCAGACGGAAATCTCTGTCCTCTATTAGATGCATTGAAATTCTTATGCAGTGTTGCATTCTCTTTGTTACTTATATCTTGAGGTCTTGTTTGCTTCTTATCCCATTTTCCTTTATTCTTTGCATTACCTTTCCAGTCTGGCTTAGTCTCAAATCTGCACTTTGATTGTTCGTAACAATTCTTTAGCTTCTGGATGGCCTCCTCCAATGATATAGACTCATCAAACTCAATCCTATCCTTTAATGCTACCAACAACCCACTGATAAATATATGAATCTTGGCCTTCTCCTCCTTGAGGTAAGTCTCATATCTTAATAACCCAAAGAATCTGCTAGTGTACTCCTCATCAGTCATAGATCCCATCTTCAGCACATAGAACTCTTTTTCCTTGTCATCATAGTATCTATTCGATAGATACTTCTTCGTGAATAGTCTCTTGAACTCACTCTAAGTCAACTCCTTTTCATGAATACTTTTGAAATTATTTACATCTTCCCACCAGATACCTGGTTTACCTTTATGACTGAGTGTCACTATCCTAGCCTTCATGTTCGATGAGTAATCATGCAACTTGAAGAGCTTATTCATCCCAAGAAACCATGCTTCGACATCATGTGACTTCGTCATTTCTTTATCAAATGTAGGTGGCTTTGGCCATCCGGGGTAAATATGTGACGAGAAGTTACTATGATAGGATTCAACCTCCTAAGTAACCTCAAGGAAGTGGAATTGACAGAAACACAACATACAAACCTTCCACATCAACAACAAGACTCTGAGGAACCATCCTGACCTCTCAGGTAACCAACCCTTGAGTCCCACTGAGTTTTTAGACCAATTAACCCCCGGATGCTCCCATGATGTGGGAATGTGTTATGAAACCAGCTCAAGAAAAGATAGATCAATGCCTTAGAATTCAGCCTCTTCGAGGGGGCAACCTCCTTTACATGACATAAATGAACAATTCTTGGATGATACAAATGAAAATACCTCCTTTCTATATATAGGAGTTTATGGGTTCATTATATAATCAGAGCCTACATAACAATAATAATGTAAGGGCACAATAATAACAATAGTGGGCTTCTATGGGGCACAATAGTAACAATATGGGCACTACATGGGTACATCAATGTAATAAGAGGGTTGTACTAATAATAATAAGAGGTTATACTAGTAGTATAGGGGCCTAACAGAAACATTAGGAGTTCTCATATTTAGAATGTTGCATGAAGCAACACACATCTTATCTAGGAGCATAGTTTTTGGGAAATAAAAAATGGGAATGTGCACTATTTTTGGGATACTCATGGCATCACTGGAAAAATTTAGCTCAAAATGAACAACTCCACCCAACCAAGGACTCCCATATCTCCAAGGGCCAAATATTTGTTGCACATTACTGGGACTCATCCCCTTGCCCTACCCAATGGTACAATTTTAATCCATGCAAGGAGTGGATTGAGCCTCCCTTCCAAAATGAAAGCACAATTATCAATAAAGTATTAGTAAAAAGAATGAATTAGGTTCAAGAGGGAAATTATATTCTTCATTGGGGTTATCATCCTTCAAGCAATTTTAACCTCTTTGAAGCTTGATGTCCTCTCATAAGAAACAACAATGAGGATGATGATGGAAAATGACATAGAATATGGAATCTCAAACATTGGCCCAAAATCACACTTTTTTAGTGGCTTCTATTATGGAACAAAACTTTGACATGGGACAAGAATTAAAGTCATGGTCTTTAGGGCCCCTCAATATGTCTTATTTATTTCTCCAATTCAAAAAATTCCAATCATCTTCTCAATAGATATAGCTTGTCTGCTTCTATATGGGATCACCTTGCTATGCTATTTTAACACACCGACATAATACAAAAGAATGTCCTCTCCATTATACAATTTTGGTGTGAATCCCCTTAATCCCATTGTCAACAAAGCATGGAAACTCATCCCAGGATTCATCCTATGGGATATTTTGAAGGAGTGTAACAGATGATCAATTAAGAATATTAGGGCATCCATAGAATTTATTTGGAAAATGGTCCAAAATAAAATAAGGGAAACAATTTCATCTCTTCCTTGGTCGTCCAAAGATTATGAATGCAATTAACCTTAAAAAAGTAATTCTACCCAAAATAGGTCTCTCCCCCTACTCCTTATGTTAGACTCCCTTTGTCCCCAATTTCTTCCCTTCTATCCCTTCCTTCTGGTCCCCCCTCGGGAGGACTTCATCAAACATAACTTCGACGGGCCCTCGAAAGAAAATCCAGGCTAAGTCAATTATGGCAGAGTCTTTGATAATGTTGATGGGTAGATTCTACATGTTTATGCAGATGCCATAGGCCTCAACACTGTTATTATTGATGAAATATGGGCATAGAGAAGGATCTTTCAATTTTTATCTGCAAATAATTTCATAAGCTCACTATTAAAAGAGATTCCAAGACTCATTATCAACATATTCCTTAAAACCCAATGTGGAACAAATCCTTCCAAAGTATCTAAGAGTTGGAGGTTGTAAGCTCAAATAGGTAATATCTCCTCCTGGAAAATATCACAACTCCCCTCCTCTCTCATGTTTGTAGAGAAGGGAAAAAACTGGCTGACAAGCTAGCCAATTTTGGTCTTAGCACAATAGTTGATCCCATTGACTTGGATGAGTGAGGACATTCTAGAATCCATTCAAACTCACTATCAACATCTTGCTATGAGTGAGCTCCCCCCCCCCTGCCCCCAACTTGATATGAGGCCATCTCACAGAAAAGGGGGTCGCAACGCCCACTATAATCGGTGTATTGCATGTGCTCTTGTCATTACATCAATCATGGCATGAATCTGGAACAAGGTTGAATGTAATGTGAATATTGCAAGTGGCATAGGGAAGTACAAGAGGATTTATTAGGAGAATTCTATAAATTAGAAGAGTTAGAGGAGAAAATTGACATTATAGACCGCAAACTAACCATTCTAACCAAGAGATTAGCCACATCTCCTTCTCTTCTAATGAGGGTAGTAACGAGCCAACTTGGATTCCTAGAGATTTTACCCAATAGTTGTTATGGCTCACTAGCTTTTTACTTTTTGTGTCCTCTCATGTCAACGTATATCAAGGTCTAGAACAACCAACATGTTTTCATAGGTTTTTATTTACAAGATTCTCTAGTTAGACAAGTTCTTAGCAGCCTCAAAACTTTGTACTTATGCTAAATGTTTAGTTTCCCTTTTGGAAAACTAGTAGCAAAAAAAATTGGACTATGTAATCTTCATTTGATGTAATGAACAATACCTAACTTTAAATATATCTATGTGTGTGTAAATTTGAACTTTCTAATACTAATTTTATTTTTGTACATAAATTAATGCATACGTTCATATTAATGTTACATTTAATAATCCAAATTATATAGAGTTTGAAAGAGGGAGACAAAAAAGAAAGAACGTTAACATAATAAAAAAAATTATGAATTTAAATATCAATTTAGGTTTGTGTACCTTAACATAATTAAACATTATCTTTAATACTAATTTTATATATTTTTACTTATTATTAAATAATTATCTCTATAATTTTATTGCTTGTGTTTTGTTTTTTTAATGTAATTTATATATTTTTAATTAAGAGAAAATCAATAGAGCCTTGAAATTATGAGGTTAAGCTATAGTGCCGGTTTGAGGGATTTAACATAATCAAACTTTTGTTTTTATTGTTTATTTATTTTATATTGTAGTTCTAGGTTTATAGTAGTACAACATATAATTTTTTGTTGTTGTAATCTTGGCAGAACTACATCTTCATCATGTCTACTATATAACCCCGATCTGGGTAGGGAATTGAACTGGTGACTTCACATCAAGGAGTGCCTTAACATAACACCCAATCACCGTCTATCCAAGACCTCGTGAACAATACTACATATAATTTTTAAAAACATTGAGTAAGACGATAAAAATAACACAAATAACACAAATAAATGAACTATGTATTTTAAGATCATGATATATGTCAAGATAAAAATAAACAAGAAAAAAGAAAGAACCATGCCATTTTTAAAAAATGTATAACATTATAACATTTTTAACATATTATTATAGTATATTATAACATTATAATATACTATTTTTGTAGAATTATGCTATAATGAACTTTGTTAAGACACAATTAAATGTTGTTTTCATAGAGGTGAAGAAATACTCAATAATTTAAGCTTGCAAGATTAAGTGTTACATCTTAATTAGTTCTTATCAAACTATCTTAAGAACATGAGGTTTTGTAACCCTAAAGGGATCTCTTTTAAAAGATACATATCATAGAGTTTCAAATAATACCACTTCATAAGCCTTATAGTTTCTTTTGGTATAGTTCCTATTAAATAACCATAAGAGATCTCTAGGTTTTCTAAGCTTTGTTAGATTGACATTGTAAGGAAAAATGAGTCATGTTAGTCTATAGTATGACAATTGCAATTGATTAAGGTGATTTAGATGAAATATTCTATGGGTATTTAGTTTTTATTTGTAAGATTATTGTTTAAGTTCAAGGCATACAATTGAGTCATATTTGTGATAGAAACAAGGAACTTACCAAAAAATGTATTCTTCAACAAGTCTACACTTTGACACAAGGTTGATTCCAACCACTACCACTATAACCTCTAGGTGTTTATGTATGCTCGTTTCAAATGCACAAGTAAATTGAGGGATTTGAACCTTCAACCTCACACATAACACTTTATATCCTGGCCATTTCCAATTAAGCTGCCCCTAGGGGCTAAATTCAAGATTGATTATGTTATTGAACTAATAGTGTTGCAAGAATTTCATTCCATTGGCATGGTAAAGAAACAAATCTCTCCAAATTTCTCAATATATATGTTGGGTCTTGGAAAATTTCCTTTATGCTATGCATAAATTAATTTCATGGACTTGGAAACTACACTATAACAAACACATAATCAATGCATTAATCTAAGGAAAAATAGATTTTTGTATTAAAACTAATCTCCTTTGTTTCCTAAACAATAATAACAAGGTACTAGGGATGAATCAAATGAGATGTTAAATTTGAATGCATTGAGTTTCAGGGATTATATGTAGAAGCTGCATTAAGTGAAGGTAGGTGACTTGATGTATATGGAAGTGGCATGGACATTTAATAGTTCTCCTCATCATCGCATCTAGCTTTGCAATTATCTCATTATTGTGAAAGGTAGTAAAGTTATAGATAAAAGTTCCACTATATAAATAAATTGTTGTAATACTTAAAACACTTGTGAAATTGTTTGGTGTTTATTTTTGCTAGATATTTAGTGGTGAGTATTAATTTTTTTTTTCAAACATTTTAAAGATAATTCTTTATTAGTCTAGTCATTTCATGTTTCAATCAGAAAAATATTAACCAAACATTTTAGTTTTTGTAAGTTTACACAAATATAAAACTACAAAATGTACATTTCACATGATGATTTTACAAAACAATTTTATTAACCTATCATCTTACCTTTATTTACTAGCATGTTTTACACCTATAGAATTAATAGGTGTCGTAGGGCATTGTAGTCCCTGTGTTTGCTTTGATCAATGTCGTTTGTATAATGCTTGGAACAATCAATGAGAACAACACATTAGGTCATTAATTGCTATACATTCTAGAATGTATACAATTTGAGATCGTGTTGGTTTAATTATTATTAATAAATAAGTTTTGATTTTTTAGTATATTTTTATATTAAATTTGTTTGAAATTTGGTGATTTTTTTTTTGAAATGGTAAACTTAGAGTTTTATAATTTGTTTATTTTTTAAGAAGATAAATTAATTTAAATACAAATTTTTTCAGAAATTTTTATTGACTCATTTTAACCCAAAAAGAAAAACATTTCCATCAGATAAAATTGGCAATATTGAATCAAATAAATTTATATATACCGGGAAGGATTCTATTTCTTGGTCAGATAGTTTCAAGAAAACATATTCAAATACTAGAAATCCTTTTAATATCACCTCAAAGTTCATTATTCTTTGGTCTACATAAAATAAAAGTGTTCACTGTATACAAATATTAGAAATGTTTATTCAATTTAAACATCCACTAGTTCAACCGTTCTCATGAAAATAGATCCATTATTATAATATTCGTTAAATTAAAATCATATGAGCACATATGAGCACCTATAGCAAGCAACTATCCTAAAATGCATTGTGTTTTATTATTATTAAATAATATACTATTAGGATGCTCTGTAAAAACAAAAATAAATGAGTTATCTTTTATATTTAAATATAGATGTCACAATTATATTTTCCTCACCATTTTCGTTCCCTAGAATCCATTTAGGGTGATGATATTATGTTCATTATAAGCCCCAAGGGTTAGCTCATTGGTCAAATCAATGCCTTGCTGATCGGGAGGTCACAGGGTCAATTCTCCCTGAAGCCCTTCAGGTAAGGCCTAGCTATTGGCCGTGGGGCTTGATTCCCTTCGGGGTTGATAAGCTCAGATATTTCCATGGGCGTAACGGCCACCCAGTGACTGCGAGTGTCCGTGAAACACACTGAAAAAAATATTATGTTCATTATATAAATCATAATGTTGACAGCCTAAGCATAGATAACGTTGAAAGTCTCAAATAACATTCAATTTATACAATAGTAGTGGCCAAAACACCTGATTGCCAGTACATGAGGAATGCAAAAACCCCTTTCAAAAAAAAAAACATCGACAAAAACCTTGTTCCAGTAACTAGAACCCCAAAGCCGAGAAATCCCCTTTGGCCCACAACATAAGTCAATGGCACAAAACGACCAAAATGTAGAAAAGAAAATACTGGACAAGCTAGAGCATACAATTGTGCAAAAGATGAGTGGTTAGAGACATACCCACTTCAAAACACACCCAAAAAATACAGAAACACACATAGAATAAATACATTGAAATAATAAGAAAATCAAAGACTGATGCAAAATCAATCACTAAACCAAGACAATTTTTTTCCTTTTAAAATTACATGGCTTTCAGAAAATATTCCAGGGACACATTGTTTAAGTAGAGGAATATCTTATTTGATATATGAGAAATAGATAGTGAAACAACAAAACCAGGACCTTTTTTTTTTTAAGCGTTACCGTTGGGAAATAAGAAGGAACACATATCTCAAAATTTCAAAAATTAATACTTATACATAAAATCAACCGAGGCACCCACTTTCCATTTTGCTACTGTCAGAAATCCAAGCCCATCTCTTGTTATGATATATTTATACCCATTTAGTTGGATTTTTTTCCCGTCTCTCGCACCAATGTATTTATATATATTTATTCGGATTTCTCTTTTCCTCTTCCTGACACCCAACAACTTGACTTTGTAGGAAAACATATTATTCTTGAGTGCTAGTCCTAACTAAGGAGTGTGCTGATTACAACTGACTATGAATTAACTTGACTTGACTCAATGCTCAGTTAACTAACTCTCTAATTTTAGCCAACTCCTCATGTGGGAGTAATTAACTTATTTTAACACTCCCCCTTAATTACGACCGCTAAAATAGGACATGACTCATGACAACTCAAACATGCCTGCTGGTCTATGTCTCAGTTAGGCTTACAATACCCACGTTTCTTCTATGAAACTCAAACAAATATTTTGCTAATGACTTAGTAAATATATCAACCAATTGATCACTAGATTTACAAGGCTTCAAGTGAACTTCTCCATTGCTCAAAAGTCCTATAATAAAGTGATATCTAGTATCAATATGTTTTCTCTTTTGATGAAACACACTATTCAGTGCAATTGCTCAGGTGTTGTCACAATATATTGATGTTGTTCTTTGTTATCTTTACTTGAGTCCATCAAATACTCTTCTTAACCATACTGCTTGACATGCTGCTGACGTTGCTACTACATATTCTGCTTATGCTGACGAAAGTGTCACAATGGGATGCTTCTTAGATGCCCATGCTATCACACCTGAACCAAGATGGAACACATAACCAGAAGTGATCTTCCTGCCATCCAAAATACCTGCAAAATCAATATCTGTATATCCAATCAAATCCTTCTTCTTTGTGCTTGTATACAATATGCTACAATCTCTAGTTCCTGCTATGTATCTCAGAATTATTTTTCCTGTACTCCAATTCTTTTGGAGTCTCCATAAATCTGGAAATCAAACTCACACCTTTGCCATCTACATCCACAATCTTGTCAGTCCCCAAATTTATCTCTGTCTTTATGGATTGATCCAAATTTGCAACCAGATTATTATTTCCTGTCATGTGGTTACTGTAACCATTGTCTAATAGCCACACATTATCAGAAGGTTCATGCATGGTATGGAAAGATAGGAACATGGAGTTAGTACTCTCTGTAATGACATTAGCTCTCTAGTTCCCTTGATCAACTATCCTCTTCCTGCAATCACTGGCATAGTGACTAAATTTATTGCAATAATAACATCACACCTTTGATTTGTCAAGTCTTTGTTTATTGTTGAAGCTTTTTTTGGTGCTTCCACTTTCATGTTCATGCTCTTCTCAGCCATCTCTCTGACCATCATGTCTTCTGAATCGTCCTTTGCCTCTCGATCTACTTCTGCCTCGACCTCTGTCTCTTGAATTAGAAACTTGACTTTTTAAAGCGGTTTCTGAAGTGGAATCCTTATTTCTATCTATCCTTGCCCCATGCAATATAAGTGATCCCATCAACTCATCAACTGTTAATGATGCCAAATCCTTGGCTTCTTCTATGGCTACTACCACAACATCAAATTTTGTAAACAAAGATCTGATGACATTCTCAACAACTGTTTGACCTTTAATTTCCTCACCATAAATTTTTAATTGATTTACGAAAGCCATGACCCGCTTCATGAAAGAATCGATGTCCTATGTTTCCTTCATCTACAGACTTTCAAAATCTCTCATAGTATTCTGCAACTTAACAATATTTACTTTGGCCATACCTTTATAGCTTGTCGCCAAAGTATCCCATGCTTCCTTTGATGAAGACGTGATCATAATATTTTGGAACACTGCTCAGTCCACTCCTTGCTGGATACGCTGCAATGCTTGTGCATTCTTCTTCTTGTATTTCTTCTGTTGTTCCCTCTCTACATTAGTGAGAGCTTGTTCTTCTACTTCATCCTTAGGTTCTGAAAACCCAAATTGGACATAATCCCAAACATCATGAGCTTGCAATGTGGTCGCCATCTAAATGACCCACACATCATAATCCTTCCCTTTGAACGATGAGAACTGGAGCTGGAAATTTGAGAAAGCCATATTTCTTAAAAATTTCTCTTTTTGGAAAAACCTTAAATTTCTCATTTATAAAATTACAAATCTCTTTTTAAAAAAAATCCTTTTAAATTAACTCTTAATTA
>APFE030984941.1:0-26549 GCA_000404065.3 Pinus taeda
AAATTAAGAGAAAATTTAACTTAAGCAAAACTTAAAATAAAAAAGTAAACTTAAAATAAAAGTTCCATGTTGACACATGGAATGTGTGCATGCGGTTCCATTTCCAATGTTTGGTCTATTTAATAGACAATGAGAAAGATGAGAGATCATTCCTTCATCCATTGTCTTGGGAGAAAAGTGTTGTCAGACAAAGGATTCCCTGACAGTAGTACGTTGATTGGGGGCTTGGGGGTGGCCAATTGTAGAAAGATTTTGTGCAACTGAGCCTATGATTGGGTGGAGATTTGTCTCCAAAACCTTGTTGCGGTTAGCAAGATTCAAATAGTGTTCAACTCTGAAATTACAAGTAAGGAATATCATCATTGTAGGTAAGTTGTCTTTGCTCCTACTTCTTAAAAAGTATATGCTAATTAGTTGAATAGAGGTGTGTTGATTGTAAAATGCATAATTGATCTAATTAGTTCCATGTTTTAATTTCGGGGTTGTTACATGCTTCCTGTTGATATCATCTCATTATCTAGGAAGTTGACTTAGAAACACCCCTTTGGTACCTTGGTGGTTGCATACATCAATGGCAAGTTTCCTCTCTCTCGGTGACAATTTTACATCACTAGCCTTCAACCTAAAGGTTTTGTATGGTGTTTGACATCAACTCATTCATTCACACCATACAGATTGTACTAGAGTACCTTGAAAGCCATTAACATCATCAGTGGTTTCTCTCATGTATGTTAACATCTTATATCATTGGTTGGTAATTAGATGGTGTCTTCCATGTTCAAATTCCACTCATTAATTCACATGGTTAGACTCGTACATTGATTGGTCGTGTGAACAAGATAGAAGGCTCCAGATCTAGTTTCATCCATCTGGGTTGTGATTTCAGGAGTAATACAAGATCACAATGTATGATGGCTATGATCATACAGACAATCATCCAATCATGGGTCCACCATGAATCATCTGTGGACATGTCTTTTGGTCATTGTACATGTAATGTTAACCTTATGTATTGAGCATGGGTATGCCTCCCTCAGAAAATAAACCATGATGTAAATGTATTGTAACAGATGATGCTCTCACAGTTGTTCTTGATCATGACTTGTCACAAGGTAAATCACTTCAGTCATCAGTTGCCATTTCTGACTTTGTGCTTTAGGGGGGAATTTGTTAGGCCATTTGTCAGATCTGGTCAATAAGCCCTCAAACAGGACCAATTCACATCCTTCAAAATATCTTCATCATCCCTGCATAAAGCCCTAAGCATGACTTTGCTGAATCCCTAAGTTTTTGCTATTGGTTGCTGAGTTTCCAAACCTTTAAGGCTAGTGCACCCTATCCCTTTAGGGACCAACGTTGACCACTAGGTTGACCCTCTCTACATATGTGCTGATCACTAGTAGGTTTCTCAGTCTTGGGGGTGCGCTCATTCTATAAATTCAGGAAAATAAAAACAATCCCGAAGCTTCCTCTTCTAGAAGCTTCCTGAGGTTTTTTCAACCATCTACCTTGTATAAGAGTCTCAAATCCTATCATGTCATACCTTAGAGTTTTCACCTCTTATCCCTTGAACTCATCCTCCCATCTCAAGTGGATCTCAAGCCTAGATTAGTAAATGGATAAGAATTCAAGAACTACCTTCCTCATCTATATATTTACAAGTACCCATGGGAAAGGGATTGGCTTTTGGATGGTTATTCTACCCTCATGTTGTTTCTTTGAGATTCATTATTCCATGCATTAGGGTGACATAGAGGCATACTTTGTAGCAAGGAAAGGACAAGTCAACTTGGGGAGCTCTTCTACAAGATCAACTCCTGTTTTTGGTTGTAACTCTCTCCATTTCTATTAATACAAAGAGTAGATTGTTTTTCTATATATGATTTTATGATTTCATGTATTTCAATACCATGTTGATATATTAAATGAAGTGATTGGATCATGCTACATATATGTCATATATCTTTGGCTTGTCTTGTTTGATTGTGCAAGTTCTAATTATAGTGATCAGAGCTAAGACTGGAGCATATAAGATGAGGAGAGAGTGAAGCTTGTGATAGACTCTAGGTAGGCCTCATCCCATCATTCAATTACTTTAAGGAAGACATTGTGCCCTTTGCTTTTTGTTATTCTAGGTTAGTCCATAAGGCCTAGGGAAGACACTTATGTATGCAATTGTATTTTTCGTATAACATCATGGAACTCAAGAAAATCTTGCCCTCTCCTGGATAGGCTAGTGATAAAATATATGTCCACCTCTAAGGCCTATACCACGTCTTAGGAATGACACAGAAAGATTGCTCCTAGACACTCCACTAGTGGATCAAGTGTCCAATAAGATAGAGTTTACCTTCAAGGATTTAGCCTCCTCGTAGTAATTAAGTAGACCTACATTATTCAAGATTTCTTGAGTTGCTGCGCTAATAGGGAAAGGGTATAAATCCCTCTCCCTCTCTCATGCCACCGATGGTTAGACCACATTATATTGGTCCACCAATTTCTCTTGCTCCTATTGTTTCTTCCTTTGTTAACGTCCATGATCGAAAAATAAAATACATCAACCTCATACATAAAACATAAAATGAAATTATTAAATGAAAAATGTATTTGTAAATATGGAAACATAAATTTCAATAAAAATAAAAAAATCTTTGGTGCGCCCAAAAAATAGTAATGCATAAGCTCCAGTGCACTATCAAACACAACAACATCGGAAACAATGCGTACATATGCATGATGAACCACTTTTGGTTTCCATACATACATTTTCAATGTGGTGCGTATAGAAAAACTTACGCAATGGTGCACATGTATAACCATTTTTCACTGGTATGGAACATTCAAGTTATCGAACACATCGAGCTATATTCTTTTAATATTATGTATGTGGTACATTTTTTAAATATAGACATATCGGGCATAATCTAAAAATGTACGCACCAACATACAATTTATAACTTTTCCTAATGCATTATAATTTATGAAACAAATCACAAAAAATGCAGTGCATTAGGTTCATGCACCAAACTATGGTGCACCCTGTAAATTTACAGGGTACAACGCTATCGGTGTGAGCCAAATTTGTTGAATGCACTGCACATAATAATTTTTTTTTTTAAACAATGAATTTTTTGACCTATTTTGAAATTTTAATCCGCTAAAAAAGTAAATTAGAGAGAAACATAAACCATTAGGGGAATTTTGAGGTCTAAAATGAGCTTCCTAAGAAAAATGTACAACCAAAATAAGCTTTATAAGAACCAATAGCATTCAAGATGATGATGTCAACCATGGGAGGTGATTCACTATTTTTGGAGTAAAAAAATAAAAATTGTAAAAAATAAGTAAATAATAAAACTATTTTTTCAACTCATATTTTCAACTTATCTACCTAAAATGTTACTAAAATTTCAAGTGAGAGTACCCATTAGATGCAAAATTTGATTCCTCATCGAAGGAGTACCCATGTTGCATACGTTCGATGGAGCTTGCTACATGAAAAATGAGAAATACATGAAAAAATGTGATTGCAATCACCTTTTTCATGTATTTGTCATTTTTCATGTAGCATGGTTCATCTAAAGTATACAACACGGGTACAACTTGGATGAGGCAGCAAATTCTGCATCAAACGAGTGTTGTTGCTCGAAATTTGAGTAAACCCATAGGGAGATAAGTTGAAAGTACGAGTTAAAAAAATTGTTTTTTCTTTTTTCCCTCTAAAATTTGATGATGTAATATAATCTTATTTTATTATTTCAGTTATTATTTTATAATTTCATTAGGATGCCCATTTTAGAACTCAAAATTCCCCTAATTATTACCTAGACATTTGGTCAGCGGGGAGGCATAGTTGACATGTAATTGAAAAAAACAAAATCACCATTGTTTGAGAAAAATAGAAAGCCACACATTGAGCATGGTACATAAGGGTGGTGTGAAAGAGAAGTATCGATGATAGGTCTCTTGTGTGAGGAAAGAGTGGCACTGGTTCTGCTCTAGCTCTACAACACTGTAGATGGTAAAAATGAAATTTATGACGAGTAGGTTTTTTTTATTTAACCTTGTTTCAGTGCATTATTATAACCACACCAGTTTCTAACATCTATAAGAGAATTACTTTTTAAAAAATAATAACCCTATAGAGGTTCTCTTGTTAATATGCATCAAGGCATTCTAATGTATTAACCACATCAATGCTTTGTGGGACTATAGCACCGCATTTAAAAATAAATAAAAACTACCTAGTGATGCTCTTTTCTAGATGCACCAGGGTGTTTTAATACATAAATAACATCAGTGCTTTGTAAGAATATAACACTACATTTAAAAAAAACAAAAATCCTACAGTGGTTCTCTTGTTAAGATGCACTAGGACGTTTTAAATAATGAACCACACTGGTGATTTGTGGGAATATAACACCACAATTTTTCTTTTTAAATTAAAAACCCCCTAGCGGTGCCTTTTCTAAGACAAAATGGGATGTTTTAATACATGAACAACACTGGTGCTTCATTGGAATATAGCACCATATTTTTTTGAAAATTAAAAACCTATAGTAGTGCTCTTTTTAAGTACGCACCAAGGTGTTTTAATACAAGAACAACATCGGTGCTTCAAGTGGATATAACACTGACATTTTTTTAAAATTTAACCATTAGGGGAATTTGGATTTTTTAAATGGGCCTCCTAAGGAAATTGTAAAATAAGAGTGAAAATAATAAAACATTATTAGATTAAATCATCAAATTTTAGAGATAAAAAAGAAAAAACTACTTTTTCAACTTGTATTTTCAACTTATCTCCCTGTGGGTTTACTCAAATTTTGAGCGAGAATGCTCATTGGATGCATAGTTCGATTAATCATCCAAGGAGTACTCGTTGCATACTTTTGATTGACCCTTCTACACAAAAAACGAGAAATACATGAAAAATGTGATTGCAATCACATTTTTTCATGTATTTCTCATTTTTCATGTAGCAAGGTCCATCAAAAATATGCAACATGGGTACTCTTTGGATGAGGAGTTAAATTTCACATACAACAAGCACTCTCTTTCGAAATTTGAGTAAAACATTATGGAGATAAGTTGAAAATATGATTTGAAAAAATAGCTATATTATTTCATTATTTTTTAATATTTTTACCTTTTTACTCCAAAATGGTGAATCATTCCCCATGGTTGACATCATCATCTTGAATACTATTGATTCTTATAAAATTTATTTTGGTTGTACATTTTTCTTAGGAGGCTCATTTTAGACCTCAAAAGTCCTCTAATGCTTTATATGGTGCTATCGATTAGTGTAAGCATCGGTGCGTTGTATACCGTTTATGCACCAGGACATTAGAGTACTAGTTTAGCATCGAGTCATCATCACAGTATAACATGGGATTTGGAAAAATGAATTATACAACATACATTTTTGTAAATTTAACCCTCTTCCGGTGCTATTGAGTAGTATACGCACCAATTCTCTTTTTTATTTAGCGCAACAGTTTTTTAATTTAAAAAAATAAATCTACCATGGTGCACCATATTCTATTAGGAACTAGTGCTTCTATGTATAGTAAAGCACTGATGGGTTTGTATATTATATATGCACCTTTAAAAAAACATTTTCTAAAACATCTGCCCACCCACCTTCGTTAGTGACCTCCGCTATAAATGGATTTTTGGGCTATTTTAGGGGCTTCCATAAAAACCTCTACTAGAGGGTCTTTTCCTTGTATTGTTGGAATACGTGTCCATGATCTTGGTTTAATTTATTTACATGGAAATTAGCTTGGTGTTGTTACAAACCCCTCTCCCTTCGGGGAACACTGCCCTCACTATTTAATGACACTTATGACCAACAAAACATACTGCTTATGGAGCTTTATAATCTAGCTCGATGCAGTATTTACAATGACAATTTGTTGAAAAAATGACTAACATAATTCTTATTGGAGCTTTATAAACACAACTCGATGAATTTTTTACAATGAAACACATATATAATTATGCACAATTGCTTCAACCAACAAATAAACATATTTTTTTTATGGATTTTTATAAACACAACTCGATAGATTATTTATAATAATATACACATATATACATATGAACATTTGTTTTAACCAGAAAATAAAGGATATTATTCATGCATCAATGATAAGGGAATCCAGAGGCTCACACCTCCATCCTCAAAAGTAGTTGATGAACTCCAATATTGCAACAAGAATGTTGCAACTCTCGGGGCTATCAACTTAAATTATCAACCTGGGGTTCGTCCAAACTTAAGAGGGGCTGACATTGTATGTGCAACAGACACCTTCCTCTTCCTAGTCTGAATCCCTTTGATGCAATTGAAAAGAAGGAAATGAAACAAATTAAATTGAGCAAAGATATCGGTAAGCCTGACATCCTAAGGAAAATAATAATAAACAAACTTATCCTACTTTTTCTAGAAAGTAAATGGCAGAAAGGACATCGATTCTATTTGAAAAAATGTAAAGCATAATGAAAACTTAAGAAAATAAAATCTATCTTTTTGGAAAGGAAATATATTCTATTTTGTAGGGAAGGATAGTCCTATTTTATTCTTGCAAGAAGGAAATCACACTTTTCATGAAGTAAATTGCAGGGAGGAAATCTAGACTAATTGCAGAAATCAAAATTCAAGATGCAAGTAATGTAAGAGCTAAATGGTGACCTAACCAAGTCTTAGCTCAACCAAAGTTTCATCACAACATTCATAGGATATAAATATACTTCTATAATGAATTTTGAGTGAATTTGGGCAAGGAAGATCTAGAAAACACATTGCTACATGACTTCTAAAAGAGTGACATGATTTATACAAGAGTGAGATAACTTGACGAATTCCCAATAAAATTAAATTAAAATGAGATGGGAAAACATTTGTTATTAAGTAGGATTTCTTATGATTCTATTCCAATTTGAATCGCTCAAAAATACCCCTGTTAACATGTGCTAATAAATATTAGAAATTACTACTTTAAAAATCAGAAATTCTAAAACTAGTGAGATAGTTAACCTACCAAATGCCTAAGTTAATCAAGCGAAAATGCTATGGGTAATTTATTTTCTTAACTTTGATGCTTTTATGACTCAACGTAGGTGGAACCAACTCAATTGAATCTCATTGAGATGTTCTAAAAGTAGCATAAAATTACTACTATTTTTTTATAAGAGACTTCCAAAAATTCTAGATTTGGGAACTAGTAAACCAATATAAGTAGCTCAATGATGAATATGAATTTTGAATTTTTTTCTAAGGATGCATCATGCTTGTGACTCTGTAAATAGCCTAAAAAAAAATCACTTCAATAATTTAACGAATGCAAACTACAAAAAAAGAGGCATGAACACTAAATGTAGAAATAAGAGATGCAAGTGACAAAGACATCCAAAGAAAATAAAGAAATAGAAGAGGGTTCTGAGGGTCTTGGGATGGCCAAACCCAAGGATACTTAGAGTCCTATGAAGGAAACCAAGATTTAGAAGCTAAAAATGACACCAAACTTCATTATTTGAATCAATGCAAGTACATCCCTGCTAGAAATGAAAGTGGAGTTGCTAAATAACAAGTTTTTCTACAACAAGAAAGCTAAAGAAATGCGTGGACCTTACAAAAATTTGAAATTAGGACTTATACAAATTGGATGGGCGAACATCATCCTTGAAAGAAGACCAACTTTCCCCTCCAAAAATCCCTCAAAAGGTGGATCTAGTTCCCCAATACTAGAATTTGCATTAAACCACATAGAGCCATCTTAAGTACGGATATTAACATGAGCTGAGAGGGATCAAATTTCTTCAAGTGCCAAACTTCTTTAGAGTTGCAAAATACAAAGTTTTACTTTCATTTTTTAAGTTGTAATTTTCTAATGCTAAATAGAGTATATATAGGACGCAAATAATAAAAGTGTTAACCATAAAAATCCTATTTTTTTTAAAATGATATATAAAAAATTAAAATTAACATGTAATTTATAATAAAAGATTATTTTTTCATGATATATTAATTTTTTTTAATGATATATAATATAAACGTATTTTTCAAAAATACGTTTATCACATGTAACATTGAGAACATTTTAATCACACAAACTAAATGATTTTTAATTATTAATATCTTTAGTATTATATCTCTATTAATTCTTATTAAATATTTTATTGATAAGCTAGCATTGAATATTTTTTTTATATACAACATTAACATGTTTTATTTTAACAATTTTTTTTCTATATATAGATATATATGAGGTTGATATCGACATAAATTAGTTAACATAGATCTTCAATTAGTTTATTTAAATATCTTGTTGAAATATTTTTGAAAAGTATAAAATTTAAACATTTTACTCATAGTTTTTTTACTTCTATTCATTTTTTTATTATAGTCGACATTATTTTTTTGTTTAGAGCATAATTTTTATTTTTTTATTTTTAATTGAAAGGAAACAACTAGATGGGCATACTTACACATCCCCCTCATATTGGGCTATAGAATGAGCCTATCTGCTCAATGATAGCGAACACATTCCTAGATTTTCTGAATCAGTGTAGATCTGTAATTTGTTCAATCATTTCATAATATCATGTTCATTTATTGTCCAACCTTGGTCCTCGTATAACAAGGAGAAATTCCATAGATTATCTCATCCTCCAAGTCTTCATAATCTATTCAATATTCTCATAATATTCTACAAAAATAAATAATATTAGGCACATAATATGGAATTATCTCTAAACCTTCCTAATGAACATATTAAAGCTAAAACATGTCATCTAATGCAAAAAATGGAGGTTTAATGTGTTGAAGGATGGTCATATGGGCCTTAATTTATGTCTAATTCGGAGGCCCATCATACCCCCATACTGAAAAAGTTGCTCATTGTCTTAGCAACTTAGTGACCTAATTGTGCCTCATTTATGGTCCTGTTAGCCCCCTTAACTTCCCAAGCCACCTCAAAAGGAATGTTGGCACATCTTCTCTTGCTCCATGCTCTTCCTCTTCTTCCCTAGATTCTTCTTCTACTTCTTCTTCTTAGTTGTGGGCAAGGAAATTCTCTGTTTCTGAAAATAATTGCAATTCCCTTTCTTATCAGGCTCAAATCAAAGGAAACATCCACATTTTATTTTTATTTGTAAACTTTTATAATAAGTTTCTCTTAGGTTGTATTACTGAAAAAATAAAAGAAAAGAAAAAAAAAGTTTCTCTTAGGTTGTCTTAAATTTTGCAGGTTTATTGTTCACATATGGCAAGGAGAAATATGTATTTACCCTTTCTTTGGATGTTTTCCTTCGAATCCTAGGCTTTGGGGGTAAAATTTCTCAAAATCAGGGTCTTTTGCTCACTGGACTTTCCTGTACCACAGTGTCTTCTCCTGTAGAAATTTTTCCCCTTCTTGTAGCAGCTTCATTTTCTGGTGATAGGCTTATTTGATGCCCCTATTTTTCTATGTTTTGAGATCTTGAGGGCTCTTTAGGGATATTTTATTTTTCTTTCTGTTCTCCTCCTTCTTCCTCTATCTTTTCTCCTTCCTTTTCCTCTTCCAATTCCTCTTCTTTCCTACCTCCAACACTAGATTTTGGTGTCTCTTCTTGTTGTGTTGTGGTGAGGGATTGTGTTTCAATCAATGTCTCTATGTCTAACTCTACAAAGTCAATCGACAACATAGGGTTCTTGAGTTGGCTTAATGCATTTAGTGACAATGAGGCCATGATGGGAAATGTGTTGGTGCCACTTTTCCTTGCTCTCTGGCTCATTTTAATGATGGAATGAAGGAGAAAATATGGAACATTGAGCCTACTTGGAATTGGTATCTCTGTCTGGAACCTTAGCTCATAGAGCAACCTAAATTTATGGGAATTCAAAAGACTCAACCTATCCTCACAAGATATGTACCTCTATTTGATTTAAACCTCCTCCCATGACTTCTACTACTACTTCCTTAAATTATTTGAAGGGAATTCCAAGATTTTATTTGAGCAATCTAGGGTGCAAAGGGTGGCTGATGTTTTTTTCTTAGAGAGGGAGATGAATGGTACTCCCTACATCAGTGAAAAACTTCCTCTGCTTTTTCCTTTCCTTTCTTATGTGAGAAAATAAAATTTTCAAAGGAATTTAATTTCACTGGGGTTTGCTACATGATGTCAGTGGAAAGCAGAATTCTCTATGCAATTGTATGGAAAGTGAGGAGGGAGGAGGCAACTTATCCTTTTTAGGATGACACCTTTATGTTCATGGGGGTTTTGAGGCAAATTCCTAGAGGTTTGGGCTCTTTTTCTCCTCTTAATTCAACATTGTAGCATCTCTTCTGTGTTCTTGTAGAAATTCAGGTACTCCTTTAGTAGTGATATCCATTCTTGTAGAACCTCCTATAAAACTTGTAAACTTAGCTTGTATCACTTTTGTAGAACCTTAGGCAGCCCCTGGTAGCATCTATCTTGACCTTCAATGAATTAGTGGGCCTCTCTTACCATTTTGGGAATGATGTCATGGTACAAATGAAGTTATGGTTCACCCCTTACTCCTTCATTGTGTTGGATGAGTTGTACCCCACCTACCGCCTTCGTAACTTCTCAAACCCGTTGGCCCACTCCTCATAATTATCATCCTAATTTTCTTGTTGTTCCCACATTGCATGAGTACTTGAGTAAACTATGGTCTTACTAATCGATGCTGGCCAAGTTTACTGGCCACTTTTAGCCTGTAAACCATTCTCTCGTGTGCATTGAAAACAATTTTTTTAACCATAATATGCTCAACAGGAGAGGTGAAGAACAATACATAGTTGTGCCTACCTGATGTCGAGTTATTGTAGATGAATGCATGCTTTTGTTGGGCTTATGATCAATAAAATTTCCTCTCGAGGTGCCATATTTCATTTTCTTTCTTGTGGAGAAGTCCTCATTAAACATAACAATGTGATGATGTATTTGACTCATACAATCTCTCTTTCATGTAGGTGTTTTCCAATGTTTGATCTACTATTGCTGGAGTGAATTGGTTACCTTGTATTTTTTCCTTAGGGATGGTGTGACTTCTCTAAGCCTCAGGGTTGACCTCTTGATGCTTCAGGATGGAAAAATATTCATTGTCGAGCTGCAACAATCCTTTTTCTATGATCTTGATGGATCTATGCAGGCTTCTACAAGATTGGTATCCTTCTTGTAGAAGTCACACAGTCCCTCCCCAAAACCTCATTAAAACATTATGTTTCTTCATAAAATTTATTCGACGACTTGGATGAATCATGGTGAGTGTAGGGCGAGGAAAAAATTCTCTGATGGTGGTGATAACTTATTAAGAAGGGGTGGAGGAAAAGCCTCTTTTCTTTGTTTTTTTTTTCTCATTTTTTCATGAATAGAGGTGGAATCTTGAGAAGAAGTTTGTTAAATGGAATGGATGAGAGAGGAAAGAGTTTTTATGAACCTCTCCTAACATTTCCCAAGGGAAAACATGATTTTTGACCCTTTTTTCTAAGCAAATATTAACCTTATAGCAAATATGGCCAATGTTGTAGCAATTTTGGACCACTCCTATAGCATAATCGTTTTATCCATATCTCTCAAATGGTAGATTGGATTGACCTAAAATATTTTGAGCATGTTTCCATCATCATTGTGCACTGCCCCACAAAAACCATTGGCCAATGGATGCATGAATCTTGAGAAAAATAAAAAATGGTTGTAGGTGATGGAGTATAATTTCTAAAAACATGTGCGGTTAAAAATTATTTACAATGTTACTATAATCCATATACATCTCCCCATGAAACAAATCATCCAATCTTTTAACGATTTTTGAGATATGGTAAAAATAGTTGTTTCCCTATGTATTTTGACAGTCCTGTAGCAAAACATAACCTTCTTGTGGCACTTTAAGGCATTGAGGAAAATGAAATGGGAAAGGCTTGGGAATGATCGGTGGATGTTGGAAATGGATGAAAATGGTGGATTAACATGGTCTTGGTCTTGTTGGAGCATCTGGAAAAAGGAGGAGAGAGCCCAAGTTTGACTTCCTTTGACTAGAGTTTTGACCAAATTTTTTCTTGCAAAGGTTGGGAAGCAACTGCATTCATCAAAGAGAGACACATGGAGCAAAAATAAATAAATTATTTTCATTTTTTTTCATTTTTTTTAGGCCTATTAGCTACCTCAATGAGGTTTTCAACTAGTAGGTCTACTTAGGTGCCTCAAGGGAGGTTTTCAACTAGGATATTTTATTTTTTTTCTGTTTTTTTCTCTTTTTTCCAACCCATTGACTATCTCATGGAGGTTTTCAATCAATGTGCCAATATAAATCACCCCAAAGGAGGTTTTCACCTAAGACATTATTTTTATTATCTTATTTTCTTTTCCTCTTTTTCCTTTTTTCTTTTATTCCTCTATCCTACCCTACTTGGAAAAAAGGAAATCTCTTCCAAGTATAGGAATACTTCCAATGTATCCATGTGCATAAAAATATGACAAATAAACTCATGTGTAGGCTTGAAACATATGCTTTGATGTGAACCTGAATATTAGAGACCAACTACTTTGACTTTGATGATGTCAAGCATTGTTGAAGAAGAGAGTGATGCTCCATGTTGTTGATTTTCTGGAACCAAACCTCAATATATCTTTGATTCCCTTGGTTTGGTTTCTCATCTGTATCATTATTCATGTCTTCTTTTTCTATGCCATTCAAATCTTCTTCTATTTATTGATTAGCCCCTTGAACACATAAATGATATTATGATAAGCATTGTAGAAATTCTTCAATCTCAGGCTCTAACGACTATTTTCCATCAAATGTGGTCCATGATTCTTTAGTATCCTACGAGTCTTCTTCTTTTGGATGTTGTTCTTCAATAGAAGCAAGATCATTTTTTCTTTGCAATACTCTTTTTGATCCAAGATGAATGTCATTTGCATTAAGATGATTTTTTTGGAGATTTTGTATCTCAACATTGCAAGTGGGTTGAGTTACTTTATTGCTTGGGTTTGGAAATGGTTGTGTGGGTAGTTGAGTGGGAGTGGGTCTTTGAAATGGTTATGATTGAGGATGTGGTTGTCGTGTAGGTGGATGGGATGGATATCATTGAGTTTGGTATGGAGGATATTGAAGGAAACATGGATCACCCCATTAAGGAGGTTGATGTTGATATGCATGATATGGAGGAATGAAATATTGAGGAGGTTAAGGCCATGAATATGGATCACCCATCAGGAAGGATAAGACCATGGACACCAAGATGAGGTGCTAAGTGGATACCAAGGTTGAAATTATGCATTACATCTTGTATTGAAAGAGGAGGGGTAGTTCATATATTACTGGTATGAGTTGACAAAGTAGTGCTTCTCCATCCCTCCTTCCAATTTCTCTACCACACCTTCTTCTTCTATTTGTACATGATCAAGTGGGGGGTTTGTGGTATTGAAGAATACAATTTTTTGTTTTTATAAAAAAAACTTGAATGAGAATTCTAATGCAATGAGAGATGTTGTTAGTGTAAATATTTCATAAAGGTGTACAAAAAATGCTTCACTTAAGTCATTGGTGATAAGTGACCTAACAAGAAGATAAGGTTGTTTACGCTTCAGATCTGCAATGACAAAAGAACAAAACCCTGCAGCAAAAAGATCATATGCAATCCAAAACATAGAAAATAAATAAATAACTGATGCAATAACCCAATAGAAGAAGAATTTAAATGAATAAACTTTTTATTAGAAAACACTTGGTGAAGGAGGTTTACAACAATGATCTACAAATCCCCCTCCGTGGGATGAATCCTTTGATGTCATTATGCTTCAACGATCTGTTTCTCTCTCCCAATATATAGAAAAACCCATAAGAAAAATGGAACTCAAGTTGGAGCTCAAATATGAGAAAACGATAGTCGTGATGATGATAATGATAATGGTGAAGAATGAATGGAAAACCCTCTTATTTATAAAAAAGTGTTGGGCTAAATTAGAAACTGGAAAATAATAAAATATTATTGACCCAATCAAGATCTAACCATTAGGAATACATTATTTTTTTTTTCGAAAAGGAAAATAAATTCAAAGTGGTTAAATATCTTTCTTTAGAAAATGGTTAAAGTAATTCACAAATAAAATGATCTATTAATCACTTTACAAGGACTAACAAAAGTGCAAATTTGAAATAATTTTTAAATAGTGGTTTAACAAATATTCCAAAAATAAAATTAAGGAATAATAAATAAATAGTGATTTATTTAATTATTCCTAGGTGATTTAGTCAAATGTGTTAAGAAATAATGATCAAATAATGATTTCATAATTATTTCTAGATAAAATTAAATAAATAATGATTTATTCAATTATTATCATGGAGTTTATTTTTTTTTTAAACAGAGATAATTTAAAACAAAATGGATTACTAAATTATTTCCTATGGTGAAAGTGATTTTACTATGGTAAAATTAATCCTAAATGGTATATTTCAATCCACCTAGTTAGAAATGGCTAAATGATCATTTTTTAGGTGATAACATATTTTCCCCCAACGTACGAGCATTATCAGAAAATTGTATGACCGAAATAAGTTGTAGGTTAGGTTACACTTCCACGAGACACCAAAGGGGAATCAAAGAGAGAGAGAGAGAGAGAGAGAGAGAGATGAAGCAATGCAAGGAAGGACAGAGGAATCGAGGGGGTGAGACCTACTAAGCTTATATAAGTCTCCTTTTATTTTGAGTTATGTGATCTCAAATGAGGCGGGGAAGGCATACCCATACCCACCGACATAACTAAGTACAAATAATAATGGTGAGCCTAGCAATGTGGGAATGAGCAATGAAGTACATGATACATGATACATGATATGTTGGTGTGAATGGGCCAGAAAGTGATATAATAATACAATGTCTCATATACATAATGTGCCTAGAAAAAGTAGGTCAGGCCTGAATACAATAGCATATGTTGATGTGAGTACATGAGACATAATGCCCCTAAAACGGAGACAACGAAGGGAAATCACAACCAAATAAGCCTTGATGCATAGGAAATGGATATGAAGATCTAAATGGATCATCTGAATTAGACATGCATATTGTGGGTGTTGAAGGCAACGATAACTGAAACCATCAAATATGTAGAACTCCATCTGAGGTTGGATCATGATATACTAACATTTGGACATGGGGGGGGCTACTTGAAGGGACACCCCCTCATGAGGTCTGGAACATCTTACAAACACTAAGGAAATATTGGTACAATCTGTTGGATCACAAGACCATCAAGTGTATGATTCTCAATTGTGTGATAATGAGCTAGAGTCGTTCACATGAGAAACAACCAAGTGAAAGGGAAATGATGATTCCCTTTGTTTGATATGAGGCAATAAACAATGATGAAATATAGAACCAATGTACATCGCCCTCTAAACCACTCTCCTGGAATGAATATGCTGAAGTCGACAAAAGAGGGCCCGCTAGAGGTAAGACAATGAGGATTCCTCAACAAAGGCATGAGGGTCATAGCAATGTGACTGATGGACTAACACCATGGATGATGATGGAAGGAAACATGATGAGAGGCAGATAGACAACTTGCCTTATCAGAGTATGATATGCATGGTTGACCTGGCAATGCTTGACTCAATTCAGGAGGGGATGATCAATTACTCAGATTGGGGCTTTCCAATGATAGAGAAGTATAGTTGGAGGAAAAGTATAAGAACAATGGGATGAATGTGACAAAAATATGTATGTAAAATTGTAACTGGACTTAAGGGGACACGAAACAGACTCCATAGATGCAAGGGTGACTCATCTTTGATTCTTTGAACAAGAGTGACTCGATGGTGTTGCCACAGGTAAGAGGAATGAAGGGGGCCATAAAAACATCAGTAAAAATGGTTACTCATGACAAAAATAGACATGTGATTCGACCAATGCAAAGGTAAAGTGGTACTGGAGTATAGGCGACTCATATAAAGAAGCTCGATTTTAATAGGGAGAAAAGTGAGACCTCATGGAAAAAATTGTTTGCTGGTGAAGTGTCAATTTACAAAAAATAAACAGAGAATTATATAGAATTCAGTGAGAGCTTTCCAACGATGCTAACAATTCATCAAACTAAGTTATAGTTTGGTCGCAATGGGCGATGGAAAAACTAGGGTTTTTCCTAGAAAAGGGATTCTTGCCCCCAAATCCAATTCATTTACACATTGAGTTGTTGGAGAATTTGGAGAGGAGGAGATCGTAGCAGAAAAACTGACCGTCAGATCTTGGATCTGTGAATTGCAGGTAGGTGGCCTAACCTTACTCATCAATTTTGGTGGATTAAACTTTCATATTAGGGCCTCAGCTCAACGGGAGAAACTCTTGCCTTTCGTAATGGTCACAATGCACCTATTTGATCCTTTTTTGCATTTTAGAACATAGAAACTAGGGCAAAAAGTGCATCCAACACAGTTTTGAGGGAGAAACTGCATTTTGGGGTGAGGGAAAAAACAAGTCTGGGGGTCTCTATTGAGATGAAGCTAAGAACTAGGAGTGGATTCTTTTGAATTTGAATTGACAAAACATAATGGTATTTTGTAGGTATGGAAGGGTTAAAGCTGGTACGACAAGAATGAGACTTTGATACTCCTCATGCTCAGGATCAAGGGAACCAACTAGTTAGAGGGACACTGGTGCGATATGGGTTATCGAAGTTCTTGGAGAACCCATTGATGAAGGCTTGTGAGTCACTATTATCTAGGATTGTGAGTTATTAAGATCCATATTAGGAGGCCTTTATGATACAGAGGCATATGATCGATATCACTATCTAGGATGTATATATTTTGACAAGATTTCCACCATTGGGGGTGGTGGGTGAGATACATCTAATACTGCCTCATGGGAGGCATCTAGGGGAGTTTCTGGAGTGTCATTATGTACCTGGTGCTCGTGCAAAGGGCACGACCTTCCAGATCCATGACCTGGAGAGTGTCAAGAGACAGGCTACAGTCATAGCACTGGTGAAGATCTTGGGTATTCATTCCTTTCATGACATCATTAGGGGGAAGATGATTCTTATAGAGAGTGTACTAATAGGGACCTACTATGGGTGGGCCCAGATAATGTTGTCATCATTGAAACGAAAATTGGGACTATGTAGTTGACAAACAAATGACAACTATTCATTTGGAACAATTTTGTGCTCATTCTTCTTTGAGAATATCTTGACTATCCATCTACATGTGCAGATCCATGATGGGGGGCCCATAGGATCCCAATATGCACTGTTGGGGCAAACTACTACAACAAGGTGGAGGAGAGGGAGTCAGGCGGGTGTTTTGACCTGATTTCTTTGATCATTAGGACCAGATTCCATTATACATAGATGACTATCCATATAATCAAATGAACTTTCAGGGGGGTCCTGATTTACCATTACTGCTAGGACAAGCGTGGGGTCTAGTAGTAGTTGTTATATTTTGGTTGCATGTAAAGTTCATAAAATAAATGTATGTGGTACTAATTTCCAAACTTATGGTATACAGATATATCACTGGTGAGGCCAACATGATATACAAGATGAGTCGTTGCACCTGGGGCTGTAGACTAGAGAGGGTTGACATCACAGTAGAGTGCAAATAGTGATGTGCTACTAGAGGACCTCCATCGTAGCTTGAATGTATTAATGACCGAGGTGATAGAGAATAGATGACATGAGATAGAAGATCAGTATATGGGTGAGTGCACTGGGATTCCATTAGAATGGTGAGGTGTCACGAGGTGCATAACTATGGATGGTCATGAAGTTTGAGACTTACGGGCATGCAGAATGGAGCTATTGGCCTGGGATCATCCAGATGATAGTGATTAGGCATAGGGACATGTCGGCCCCTATTTTTGTTTTTTTTATAAAATTTTATGGACATGTTGAATGTATTTCGAGTAGTGGACTCCAAACACTATATGTTGGATATTATGATACATAATATGATTATGTATCTTTTGTGACGATTGCAGTTCTCCATTTGTTTATGTTATGGATGTATTCTTGTATATGCACGTGATAAATTCCAATCTAGAATGTTATTTGCAATGGTATCTACATAGTTATTTTGTGCTCTAGGAACATGAGTGAATGAAATGGATTCAAATTCACATGCCAAAATCTTAACTTGTATATATTTTCTTAATAGGATAGGAATATGCACATGATAAGCATCGTTCAATTACATGACAAGTAGCAAGGAATGAATACAAACATGAAGGTGAAGGATGTGGTGGTCAAGGGCATCGACTAAAAGGCCTATCACTACATCATATTTGGTCCTTTTATTGGTGGCAGATCCAATACAGACACTGTTGGAGTGAACTAACGAATGCAGAGGGGTGAAAATGACCCAAGCCACCGAGGCTAGACTCCTAGAGAAGCGACTTGCACCATCGACATAAACAATATGTGGTGTGGATGATGGATCCATTTGAAAGATGCAAGAAGAAAATGAATGAAAAGATGTGGATTTCAAGTTACCTAAATGCAGAAGGAGAAAAGGACACGCATTTTGATGGGAAATGTTATGTGTAAAATTTCTTTAGATACAGTGAATTGTGAAGGTTAGGAAGGATTTCACATTATAGACCCTCTAAAAGGTATGCCCCCTTTCCAAAACACTTAATAATGATGTAAGGACCAATCCATAAAAGTTCAAACTTCCCATGCCCCAAGACATCATGAGCTTGATCATAGACGAGAACAAGGTCACCTTCGTGAAAGGCACGAGGGTGGAGTTTATGGTCATACTCAGATTTGGTGCACCTTTTAGTGGCTTCAATGGTTTGTAATGCAACATGATGATATTCATCGACACACTGAAGCATCATGAGTCTTTTTTCTAAAGGTTGGGTGTCTAGGAGGAGTTCGACAAGAAGGTGGAGAGACAAGATTTCATAGTCTATTGGTAAGATTGCCTCCTATTTAAAAAAAGGTGGAAAGGAGTAAAATTGGTGGCAATTTTTACAAACATTCTATAGGTCCACAACATAGGGAAGAGATTAAGGTGCGTTTTGGACTTGTGTTTATTCATTGTCTTTTGAAGCATAGTTTCAAGAATTTTATTGACAACTTCGACTTGGCCATTGCCTTGGGGCTATTAAGATGATGATTATTGGTGTTTAAAGCCACACAGTGAGGATAGCTTATGCCACATATCATCTTCAAAGTATCGTCCATGGTTGGAAACCAATTTCTTGGGAACCTTGAATCGAGAGATAACATAGTTAAAGAAGAAACATGGTTGCAGTATCTCCGGTGTTATTGAACATGGGCATGACTTCAGCCCATTTGGTGAAATATTCTGTGACCACAATAATAAACTTATGGTTATTAGTATATGGGAGTTGACACTCCATAAAGTTAAAAACCCATTTACATATAGGATCGATTGTGATGACAGGATGGAGGGGAGCAGGTGGAGCTCGAGCCTTAGGGGTATATCATTGGAAATTGGGACAGTCTTTGACTGCCTCAATGGAATCAATGAAGAGATAAGGCCAAAAGTACCTAGCTTGCATGATTTTATGACCAGTGGCCATTACAAAGAGATGAACACCACCAACGCCACCATGACAACATTTGCTCAGCATTAGCATGGGTGAGACAATGACAGAGGATAGTATCAACACCACAACGATAAAGATCGTCACCAAGTAAGAGATAACGAGGGGCTTGATGTCAAATACATCATCGATCGTCACGAGTGAGATGGGGGGGGTGGGAATTTATGGGTTCACAAATAGGTAAGGATGTCTCGATACCAAGGATCATCAAAGGTTATAACAAACAAGTGTTTGTTACCATCATTAACCGGTGGATCTAACGAACTTGTAGGAAAATCAAAATAAGTTCAGCAAGGGATAAACCTTTCTTACTCTTGGGTGTGACAAATTCTAGATCGAATTCTTGGAGGATAATGATCCAATGGGTTTACTTCCCATTAATGATCCGTCGACTCAATATGAAGGCCATGGGGTTGGAATTAGTCACAACTTTGGTGGTACGTGTAATGATATAATGAGAAAGTTTTTAGATAGAGAACACAACAACCAATGCCAACTTTTCTTCATGGGAATAGGAAATAGGGGTACTATTAATTTTCTCAGGTGGTGGCAACAAATTTTAATCAACTCACAAAGATCAATCAACAATTTAAATTTCTATTCAACACGCACAAAAGATAATATGGGTTATCTATACATATTAGCTATTAAATTATGATAATACAAAAACTAATATTGTTTAAGCTAAAATTAGTCATCTTTAGTCTTTTTTTATAAGAAAAAGTCAAGGGGATTTAATTGAAAAACAATGAAAAACTCAATAAAGTGGCACCACCAAATTTTAATCAACTCACAAAAAATAATCAGTGATTTAAAGTTCTAGTAAACATGCATAAAATATCTTGTTAATTATTATCCTCCCCGTTCTTGCTTGCTTGCTTCATTCGGAGAATCGAAGGTTTATTAATAAATGTTATGAAACTCATCGTTTATCATATGAATAAAAATTTATATATTTTAGGCTTTTACATAATAGATGACATGCTCGTTTCCAAAACCATGTTCTTGGATTAAGACCCTGAGAACCGAATATGTGGAAGTGGAGATGTACAAGATGAATCCCCTTTCAAAGTTAGGTGGGATAATCAAGGAAACATAAGTGAGAGAACGCTTGTCGGCATCAAAATACTGTTGGTATTGGTCATCCCAAATGAATGGAATGTTAGATTGAAGGAGTCTAAGAAACCCATGTGTAGTGGAGGCATACTTAGGAACAAACCAACAAAGAAAGGTGGATTTGCCTTGGAGGCTTTGTAACTGGCGAAGGGTGTAAGAAGGAGGAAGTTCGAGAATGGTTTGAACTTTGAGAGGGTCAATATTGATGCCATATTTGGACACAATGAAGCCTAATAGTTGGCTGGAAGGAAAAAAGGACACACTTAAGGGGATTAAGGCTAATGTTATACTTGCGGCATCAAAGGAAGATGGTATGCAAATCATGAAGGTGTTGTAAATGAAGCTTGGAACGAGAGGTGAGATTGTCTAGATGCATAAGGATAATGTGAGGCAAGTCATGAAAAAAATATGACATGGCATGCTAAAAAGTGGCCCGAATAGTCTTTAAACTGAAAGGCATGACCCTATAAGAAAAAGTTCCCCATGAACTAGTGAAAGCAATTTTGAGTTGATCAACATGATAGACACATATTTGGTTATATTTGGAGAATCCATCCATAAAATAAATAATCTCATGCCCTACACACTCATCAATTATTTGGTCTATGAAAGGTGTGGGAAAGTTATCTTTGGGACAAGCTTTATTTAGATCGCAAAATTCCGTGTAAACATGAATTGATTCCTTACTTCTTTAGGATGGGAACATGATTGAACATCCATGTGGTGTATGGGGTAAATGAAACTAACCTATTTGATCTTATCGATTTTGACTTTAATAGTGTCACGCTTGGAAAGATGGAATATAGGAATTTTATTTTGGCGGACAAGAATGGCATCAGGCCAAGTGTTGATGTGATGTTAAACAATGGCCGGATGAACTCCAGGCATCTAGGAATAAGACTAGGTGATAGTATCACACAATTATTTGAATAACTTATTGTAAGCATCAATTTATTATGAGGTGCATTATGCCCCCAAGGTTATATTTTCTTCGATCCCTGGTTTATTCGAAATGCTAATTTTTATGGTAGGAGAGATGTTAACCATATTTCCTTCTTCGAAAGGATCTGGTGTAGGAATGGGTTTTTTGAACCAGTCGACTTCACCATGGATGAAATATTTGGACTCCACAACATATTGGTCATGGGTTTGTTATAGAAAGAAGTATGCACAATGGTGCATATCATCCCAAGGATAATCAGGGGTGGTCATGGATTCCATGATGTCTTCATCATAATGAAATATGGTACCATGGGAGGAAGAGAGATGACATGATGAAGAGGAGCTACCTGAAGCATATCCTTGAGAGACAAGGTTTACATGTGGATCATCAAAAGGGGGAGAAAAATGACTAGTAGATGTGACATCTATCAATCTTGAGGCTGAAGTGTTTACCGAAGAAGTTTTGACCGAATCACAATAAGAAATGTCAAGAGAGTCCCAATAGATCAATCCCATGGATGACGATAGATAGAGAAGAGAGACAGAACTATCTATCATCTTGATATCAGGAGGAGGAATCATAATGGTGGGTTAGGAAACCTCCTAGTTTGGCGTAATAGTAGGACCAAAACTAGTAGGTAGAGGGGAAGTGGAATAACTCCGAGTGACAAGGGAAAATTTTAAGGATGTGAGTTTATCTTAGAGTTTAGAAACTTTGGCGAATCATACTAGTTGCTAATATGCAAATTGCAAAATGTTTGATGATTTTTTTATAAAATTATTTATATTTCCAATTATTTTATATATTTCTGCATAAAATTTTAGTGATTTTCAAGGTAAAATGATTTTATACTATAAAATTTGGGCGAATTATTTTTAGAAAAAATGGAAATTGGCGAATCTTTTTTTGGAAATAGCGTTGAAAATTAGCCCACTTGCAAATATTACCTCCTAAAATTTTCCATGCGAGTGACATCTAAGTCGTGAAGCACTTGACGTGTATTGTGAAAATATTCGAGATGAGGACATTGATGGCAATAATGAAAATAGTTATCACATAAAGCACAATGGTGATTCATGCGCAAGGATATTTCCTTCTTAGCTGACTCAGGTAAGGTGTCATGGACCTCAAGAATGTTAGATTCATGAAAAGTATCAAACACCACATTCTTGATATGAGGGAGCTTAGTACAATTATTGGTGGCATTCCTTGAAAAAGATCACACAAATCACATGGAGGAGTAGGCTTTGGAAGTTTAAGATGAACTGGAGTTATTTGGGGTGCCTTGTCTTTGGGTCCCTTTTTCTAGGTTTACCCCCCTCACCAGATTCTTTCTTAATAGGATTGGCTTCTTATTGTGGTTGTTGTGGAAGTGAAGAAACGTAATGGGTAGGAACAACATGTTGAACTAGGGTGAAATCTATGTATTGTTTGATTTTATTAGGAGGAGTGTTTGTGGGAGGATCAATGTACCAGAGTGGGATCCCCAA
The DNA here is from genome assembly GCA_000404065.3 of Pinus taeda. Lineage (NCBI taxonomy): Eukaryota > Viridiplantae > Streptophyta > Pinopsida > Pinales > Pinaceae > Pinus > Pinus taeda. The sequence goes on from APFE030984941.1 coordinate 23,142, forward strand.
GGCGATGTTATGTAGACTCAATGTAGCCATAACAGGGGTATAAAAGATTCTAGGTGGAATAAATAAGAAAGGCATCTAACAAGAAGGGTAATGACCTGGGGGAACTTCTCTCGGATGGTTAAGACCTGGTGGAATGGTTCTGGGGTGAAAAGGGTTGGGAGATAGAAGAGTAGAAGGAAATGGGCTTGGAGGAGTTATACCTAAAGGCTGGGTTGTGTTAGGATTAGGAGTTTGCAAAAGAGTTGGTTGTAGTGAAGTTGTACCAAACTGCTTATGGGCAACCTATGATACCTGAAGCATGCAAACACTAGACGAGATAGGCTCAGAAGGGATAGGTGGTGGGCCATAATAAGCCCCAAGATGTGTGGAATATCTATAGACTCCAGGAGACACATTGGTAATGGAAGTGATAATTTTATTTCCAGTCATTGATGAGATAGTGGTTCAAGGAGATGTCTGAGAGTGAGGGTCATAATAAGTCAACTGATCGATAGTGATGATCTTTCCATTATGAGGAAAGAACATCTTGTGAAGTACAATAGATTTGATAGTAGAAATTTCATAGGTGTAACTACGACCTAATGGATAGGTATGGGTGGCTTTAGAAGAAGCAACATTTCGATGTAATGGATCTTGGAGGGGACCTCGACTTTACGTAGAGGGATCTCTAAGGTTCCATTTGGTGATGACATAGGCTTAGTGGAAACCTTAGGTCGCATATCAGTCAGTTACATGGTAGGGGGCTTGTCATATTGGCATGATCGAGTCTAAAGGTTGACTTGTTCTGTGTTGACTTCATCGAAATTCATCATGAGGATTTGGTAATTGTTTTGGCCAGATTATGAAGGCTGAGGAGCTGCATTACCTTGTGTGGGTTGGGAAGCTACATATCCTTGATGGGGAAAGGATTGGTAAGCACAACTGATTATGATGAAGTAGGAGGGGGAGTAGGTGGAGCAATGGGCAAAGGTCCTCTAGAAGTAGTTGCTTAAGCTTCCCATACGCTGAGGTAAAAGGGGACACTCGTGGGTATAATGGATAAATACTCTACAACAAGCACAATGTTTATTCTTATGAAGAGTCTTGTTTTTATTGGGATGTTCACCCTATTGTTGGGTTGCAGGAGTAGGTTGGTCATCCTCAGGGGAATTAGGTGGTGGACATTGGTTTCCTTGGTTACCTTAAGATGGTTGGTTCTACTACCCATCCCCTTATTCTTTCACTTGGGTTTGGTGGGATTGGTTGCACTCTGTTGAGAATACACATGACCTTGAGGATGTGATTTTTTGTTTGGAAGAGGTGGAGTAGGCATAGGAGGTTAGGGGGCTAGTGCTAGAGGGGTTGGAGTGCTAGGCAGTGCATAAGGATAGAAAGAATTGGTAGAAACATTGGGATAACCATGTGAAGTGACTGTAACGCCCTCCTCCCTCATCTAGCCAAGCAACCATATAGTCAGGGTAAACATGCGACGGGAGGCCACTATGATATGATTCGACCTCCTAAGCCATGTTAAGGAAGTGGAACTAACGGAAACACACCATACAAATATTCAACATCAGCTTTAGGACCCTCAAGAACCAGTCCCACACTTCAAACAACTTTCCCTTGGGTCCCACTGAACTTTTGGACAACTTAAGCCTCAATCACTCTCAAGCTATAAGCATGAAAACGTTTAAAAACCCAAAGTCGCTCTCACAGGCTTGCCTTCCACCATCTAGAGACTCATTTAGTAAGTGCTATGAAAGCGTCCTTAGGATTTGAGCCACTTATTTAGGCGCAAAGCCTAGGTCACTGCCGAGAATCGAACCATCTCTTCAGATCGGTAAAATAACATGGAAATGAAGTACTAATGCAAATACTTGTTTAAGACCTTGACTAGATCCCTACTAGCCATGATAGGCATTTCATCAAACATATCATGAATATGTAAACTACAGGTGTAAATAATAGTTTTGAGCATAGGGGTCTCATACTTAGTTGAGAATTGCTAAGAACCATTGATGCCTCAACACATGATCTCCCATTCCATCCATTAGATCATAGATACATTGATCATTCAATTACAAGTAAAAACATGATGAAAGCCATACATGGTTGTTGTCATAAAAAACATACATAACCAGCATAATAACAAAAAAAAATACTCATGAAAGTACAACCATATATACCACATATAATCCATCAAAATACTCATAGAAATACAAGGAGAAATAACCTTTCATTAATGATACAAAATCCAAACCTAGGATGGGACTTCCACGTTCCACCCGACCATAGAATAGCTGAGCCAAATATCTCTTCATCCATTAACCCTTGTGCCATATTCCAAGCATGAATGTGCTTCCTCATAGAACACATCAATCACAACTCATCCATGGCTTCCATAGGCCACCCACTTCAACCCATCAAACAGTGATTCCACCTCACATTCAGAAATCACGAAACCATTATCACATTGATCTTCATCCAAGCCTTCTAGGGCATCAGAGCATTTGTCTAATGAAGGCTTTAGGACTAGTAACTCAACCCATAAATTTTACAGGGCTCCATAGAGTTTTTCCAACCAAGGCTCCAGGACTAGTAACTCAACACTCCAAGGGCTCAAGAATGTTTTTCCAACCAGGGCTCCAGGACTAATAACTCAACCCAAGTTGTTCCAAGGCTCCAAAGTGTTTGTCCAACTAAGGCTCTAGGACTAGTAACTCAACCCAAGCTAAGGAAACATGAGAACCAACCAAAAACACAACAATGAAAATAAACCCACGATTACCATGGTTATCTAGGAAATGGCAAGGTTAGGCAATCTGCTATCAATCCCAACCATCCTCCATGCCAAAGACAAATCACAACCAATAAACCACATGCATATGCCATGCATATATAAACTAGTGAAGGAAACATACATGCAACTCATTACCTGCAAGAAAATTTGATGTAGTTGTTGATCCTGATGCCCTCTTGTGATTTCCTACTCTTCCTTTGCCTTCTTGCTCCAAGAATACAAGTATGCCACACCCACCAAGACTTCTCCAAGAAAACTCTAAGTGTTCAAGAGTATGAGAGAAAGAGATAATAATTAAAGAGATCCAAAACTGAACTCACAAAATGTGACCAACTAATCCTCAGAAGCCTTTTATGAATGAGGAATCTATTTTATTTATTTTCCATTATTTTCCCTCAATTTCCTCGTCACATGCAACTTATGACCTTTCACCTCTATTTTCTCCTAATTTCCATTATTTTGATAAATAAATGTGCCAAAAATGCCATTTTTCCTTTCCAAAGCCTTAGTCATTTCCTTTGCCAATTTCCTTAGCCATAAACAATCACAAATGATCCCCATCACTAGGATTTTTCCCAACATTTAGCTTGGAATAAGTGTACCATCATCCGTGGTTATTATTTTAC
>APFE030984944.1:11862-29891 GCA_000404065.3 Pinus taeda
ACTTTGAAATCATGTACAAAAAAGGGAAGCAAAATGTTGTGGCAGATGCACTCTCAAGAAAGGATGAGGATGTGGAAGCATTGTTGTGCGCCATTTCTATTATCCAACCAGATTGGATAAACAAAACAAGGTATGAATGGAAGAAGGACGAAGAAGTGTGGTCACTCATTCAAAATTTGCAGAAGATCCCAGTTCAAACAACACTACCAGAACTTGACGGAAGGAAAAATCATATTGGAGCTTGGAGCAGTCACAAAAACAAGAACCCGACAGCTACAAAGTCAATCAAATTCAGAGTATCTCATCAAGTGGAAGAACTTACCTGCTGAATATTCCACATGGGAGGACAAGAATTTTATACAGGAGCATCAAGAACTACTCAAGCATTGAGGACAACACTTTTTGAAGGAGAGGGGCACATTAGGTCCATATACTACTAGTTGTACCCATGTAGTCCCCATATTGTTATTATTGTGCCCCATAGAAGCCCATTGTTGTTATTATTTTTCCCTTACATTATTATTGTTATGTCGGCTATGATTATATTATGACCCCTTAGACTCCTATATATAGAAAGAAAGTATTTTCATTTGTATCATCCAAGAATTGTTCATTTGTGTAATGTAAAGGAAGTTGCCCCCTTGAAGGGGTTGAATTCTAAGGTGTTCATCTATCTTTTGTATCATTTTTTGAGCTTGTTTCATAACAGGTAGAGTATCAGTCTTTGAGGTTGAACTTTACCGGGGAAGTTAAGGGAAGCATTTGAAGATGAGATTGCTTCATTTTCAGAGCTTGGGAGGAAGATTTCATTGGTGTCCATTGCAGACCGTATTCTTGAGTAATTTGGAGGGCGTGGGGCATATTGAGGTCGATTTTGGAAGATCAAAATTCGGGCAAACCATTTATGGGTTTTTATGGGTTTTGGGAGAGGAGTTTGGGGTTAAAATTTCACAATTTTCCCAGTGATATTCGGGTATGAAATCTTCATTCTTATAGCATAGCAAATTACTAGTAGTTGGGGAATTTGCACCAATTTATGGGTTCAACTTTAGCTTGGAGATAAGGCAAACCCTTTCTAGGTTTTTGACAAGGATCCCATATATGAAGTTTCAGTATTTTTTGAGCATTGGAGATGGGGTTTCTTGCAGTTCCTTTCCAGCTAGCAGTGTAGTTTCTAGGGACAACGCAAAGCATTAGAGGAACAATCATTTCCAGCTTCGAGATTATTGTTTTATCACTTGGGTCCTGTCAAGCTTGCCCTTGAGGCAAACTTGGGTGAATTTATCCATATTATTGTACTTGCTCCATTTCATTAATAAAATGGCTCAACTGGTTCTCGCTTTTGGAGTTTTAATGAGCATTTTGTCAATTGTTTTAATTTCCCATGTCACAAATCGATTTTGTTTTGCATATCACTATTTATTTAAGTTTGGAACATTACAGTGGTATCAGAGCATGATTTTGGCCCAATTGTGGGTAACCAGTAAGATCATAGGAGATTTGGGCATATATGCACAATGATGGGTTACACCATACACCAGCCATGGCTCAAGGGAGATTTAGCATGCAGGAATTATGGGGTGGAATATGCTGGAACAATGAGAGGTTGGCTCAGTTGAGGAATGTTTCAGACCATATCCATCCTTTTCCTTACATCAGATACACTAGAGGTGCACAAGTCGTCAGAGTACAACCATCTACACCATGTCGGGAAAGCTGACAACATCTGGGCACCAGAGCTCCTGAAAAGGAGCAGGCAAGATAGGGACAGTTAGAGGGTGAGACTAGGGGTTGCTTTTGTTGATGGAGACCTAGCTTTAGATATCATGAGCCTAAGGAGGAGGTTGAGCATGATGTTGAGAGCCCATAGGATGGTGAGGAGCACATTAATCTACCTGGTGTGGTGTAGGAGTCACCATTATTCAAGACCTCTTTAATAGCCCTAGTTGACACCTTGGTGGAGAGGATATAGCCTACACACATAGAGCCATCTGTTGAGGAGGAGTCAACCATGCATGAGATTCCGATAATTCTTTAGGTATCCAGAGTTGTGACTGAGTCTGCAGGTGATAGATACCCATGACAGTTTCATCAGTTCCAGGCCAGCCTTCTAGCATTAAGAGAGAAGGTCACCACAATACGAAAGGCCATTCTACAACAAAACAAGGAGTTGGAGGGCATAAGAGCGATTTGTGCCGAGTCAACGGTCAAACTAACTTGCATTTGGGAACAGTTGGATTCCCTAATGGTACCACTTGAGTGCACTTTAGAGCATCAGAGAAGCCCTCTTCAAACCTACATAGATGGGGCTTGTAGTGTTAGTAGTTTGCCTTTTCACCTTGGAGGGAGAGAGGCAAAGCCACTTAGACATATTTTATGTATTGACCAAGTCGATGAGAGGAGGCAACATGAGCGGTGCAAGGTGCAACATTCACCGGATGGAGGACTTGTCCTATGTATGAGAGTTTTTTTATTCAATCGCTCTCTTGGGGTTGGATGGTGAGGGATTCTGAACAAGAGCTTTCATGCATTGGGGATACCGGAAGCCCAAACTGGCATTGGGATCCAGGTGGGACTACCTATCATTCCTCGGATATACTGGTTGACTGCGACCATGGTGGTGTAGTTGGCCTAATGGTTGAGTACACACATTTGCTAGGGGAGTTTTGGCCAGTACCAGCAGCCAACCAGTTTGTGGGAAGACTCCTTGGGTTGTCTTGGTATCACAGTTGTGCATGGGATCACACGACGATCATCATACTCTGGCGGGAGTTTGTCGGAGGAGGTGGCACCGATAGGCCACCTGACAGTGCCTTGTATGGAGCTTGGGATTCTTCACATTTGTGTGGGGCATGGAGGATATGGAGGAGTAGAGTAGTGGTGGCATTGTTACTCGTACCTAGGGAGATTCACTTCTTGGGTCCCTCAGAGAGGATTTGGAGGGGGGATCCCCTCATCGAAGAGCATAGTGATGCGACGGTGGAGATGATGATACAAGTTGGGTGTAGGTCGACGCATATGGACATAGCTTCAGGCCATTACATCTAGGGATGGGTAGGAGCATCTAGCGTGGACCAGTGGTCTGCAGATGGGTATGGAGACGCATGGGGTTGTGTCGTAGTATGTTGGACTGCATAGTGGAGTGAGAGTGCCTCTCATTGCATTGAGTACATGCAGGGAGTGACAGGTGCAGTGACATAGGTGGGACACAAGATAGTACATGATGGTATAGCCATATTCAGGAGTATCAATTGGTGTACTTAGACAGGTTGCGGGGTACAGTGGCATGTCAAGGAGTGTGGCCATATTGGGTGGTATGTAGTGGCAGATGATGCGATGTAGTGAGTGCTTGGAGTGTTGCCTCCCAAGAGACTTATGCATAAGGGCACAAAGTATACCATTGGATGCAGCCCACCTAGGATCAATGAGGAAACAGGGCTTTGAGGGGGTCGAGCATCTTGGGATACCATGTTTAGTCGAAACAGGGCTTTGAGGGGGTTGTCAGCATATCCGAGACAGAGAGGGGGTCATCCATAGGATTAGTCTTGAGCATTCCGACAAACTCTTAATCATACCCATCCTCCTCCAATGTTGTTTACAGTTGCAAAGTGTTTGTTTGTTGCCCCTTGACACTCTCCATTCAAGCAACAGGGCATGGGAGGCTCACCCTAAGCGGTTGGATAAGACACCTCATGTCATGAGCCAAGAGGAGACTCTCCAATTGAGACACTTGGTAGGTACAGGAGTTGACGGTTACAGGCTTAGGGATGGCATGGTTGATTTTCGAGGTAGCATACGTTCCACCCCTAGCCTCACACTTGGGGAGGTGACTGATAGGGAGTTACATGCTGCTTTTTTAGTTGGATAGTTCGAGGCATTAGGTGAGCATGAGGTGTGGAGGACATTGGTCTTTGTTGGCGGGATCATGCCTAGGCTTCCGGCAGTACTCGGGCAAATCATTAAGAGTTGGGACAACAGATGTCCCTGCGTGATTTGGCAGGCACATATTAGCTAGACATTCTCGGCACAAGTTCTTGATGCTCAGTGTCTACCTATTGGATACCTACAAGAGACAAAGACGGGGCACAGAGGGGTCCCAACAACTAGCAGGGTTGTGGACCTCTAGTATGCTTATGGGATCTAGGGATCCAGTGGATTGGTGGAATGCTCTACTCGTCAGTGAGCCTAGTCAGAATAACAAGTAAATTGATTCATTCATAGGCAGACACATGGGGAGTCACCAAAGCCCTCACCATAGGGCGAGGAAAATTGTTGCTTAGGATTGGAACCAGCGATGGGTCGATAAGCGCTGGCACTATTGAGGCACTTTGGTAGGTTGGGCATAACCTCGATCATCGCATAGATTGTGGTTGAGAGTTATGTGAGAGGAGGTTATGGTACAATTGTGCTAGACAATTAGTGATGACGAGAGTGTCACAAGGTCAACAAGATAGTTTCTTGCTATGTTGGGCAGGGGGCCCTAGCATTACAGTACTTAGCGGTTCAGCTACCCATAGGGGTGAGTTGGTCTATATAGGAGAGGGTCATCCAGATTTTCCACTAGGTTCCCGTGATTCATTGATGGCGTGGGAGACTTCATCAACATGGTAGGATGGCCAACAAGAGGATTTCAGGAGGAGCTCATGCATGAGAGGCTTCATTCGCATGGGGATTGAGTTGTATCTTCAGGGGCACACAATCAGAGTGCATGGAGTTGACTATTAGATAGGGGGGCTTCATGAGGATTTGGGCGAAGTTTTACATCGTTGGGATGCTCTACTTATTGGCAGTAGACAGAGAGGTTCTAACACCCCTATCTGGTAGGATAGTGAGTGGAGCAAGAGGTGATCCACGTTGATTAGGTTGGCTTGGGATGCAGGTATTGAGGGACATCTTCGCTATAGGATAGTACAATGATGAAGGACGATCCAATGGCATATTTGGGACTTTGGTGAAGCTTGCAGCGACAGTGGGGATCCACCATCAGAGAGGGCACTTGTTCAGGCACTGCTTGAGGACAAGCAATTTTTGGTGCATTGGTGGAGCTCGCTGAATGAGGATGCTACTTGAGAGGGCGAGCACATATTTGAGCATCCAACACTAAAGTTGCTTGGGGACAAACAACATTTGGGAGGGGAGGATTGTCATGTCTCTTCCTAAATTAATTTGGAACAAGACTAATTATTGCATTTTGGGGCCAATTTGGGAGATAGTGGGGCCCATTCGATTTTTATTAGGATATTAGACTTAGGAGAAGATATTTGTTGTGGTTAAATTACACAGGGGGGGCACCCACACTAGGGAGATACACACTCCCTAGTTCAGTTTGCATGGAGGTGGTTAAGTTTTGCATGTAGGTGGTTAAGTGAGTGCCCAGGATGGAGGTAAAATTGGACGGAAAAATTGCTCCATGAAATCTATATAAGAAAGGCAGCTCTCGTCATTTCATTCATCTTTTGGCATATCGATTTCTCTTTGGTTGCTCGAGCTACTTAGTTGAGCCACTTGTTGTTTAGCACAAGTTCTTCAAGCGAAGAGCTCACCCTTGCTTTGAGGGACTTCGAGTGCCATCCTAGGAAGGTTTTTCTTCATTCTTCTAGAGGAGGGATTTCGTTGTGATTTCCAACAATTGCATTCATCTTTTGGTGGTGCGTATTACTGGAGGACACAGTGAAGAGGAGGCCGAGTTTTCTTGTGGTGGCTTGCTATGGAGTTCATTTGGGATATTGTTCGGAGAGGAGGCCTAAGAGATTTGTTGTCATCTTGGAGAGTTTGGGAGTTGGAGGAGAGTGCGTCTTTGCAATGTGATTTTCACACTTCCTGAGCTAGCACAGAGGCAGTGCTTGGTGCATAAGTGGGAGGTAGAGTATCAATCTTCGAGGCTGAACTTTGTCAAGGAAGTTAAGAGAAGCATTTGTGGAGGAGATTGCTTCATTTTCAGAGCTTGGGAGGAGGATTTCATTGGTGTTTTTTGTAGGTCGCATTCTTGAACATTTTGGAGGTTGATTTTGGAAGGTCAAAATTTGGCCAAACCATTTCTAGGTTTTTCTGGGTTTTGTGAGAGGTGTCTATGCTTAAAATTTCAAAAAAAAATGGGTGATATTCGGGTATGAAATCCTCATTCTTATAACAGGGCAATCGCTAGTAACTGAGAAATTTACACCAATTTATGGGTTTGACTTTGGCTTGGAGATAAGCCAAACCCTTTCTGTCTTTTTTCTGGGTTTTTGACAAGGATCCAAGATATGAAGTTTCAGCATTTTCTGAGCACTGAAGATAGGGTTTCTTGCAGTTCCTTTCTTGTCAGCAATGCAGTTTCTGAGGACAGTGCAGAGCATTAGAGGAGCACTCATTTCCAACTTCGAGATTATTGTTTTATCACCTGGGTCCTGTCAAACTTGCCCTTGAGGCAAGCCCAAGTGCATTTCTCCATATTATTGTACTTGCTCCATTTCATAAATAAAATGGCACAGTTGGTTCTCACTTCTAGAGTTTTAATGAACATTTGTTAATTGTTTCAATTTCCTTTGTCACAAATCGATTTTGTTTTGCATATCATTGTTTATTTAAGTTTGGAACATTACAGCGCAGAGCAAAGCATTAAAGGAGCACTCATTTCCAACTTCGAGATTATTGTTTTATCACCTGGGTTCTGTCAAACTTGCCCTTGAGGCAAGCCCAGATGCATTTCTCCATATTATTGTACTTGCTCCATTTCATAAATAAAATGGCACAGTTGGTTCTCACTTCTAGAGTTTTAATGAACATTTGCTAATTGTTTTAATTTCCTGTGTCACAAATCGATTTTGTTTTGCATATCATTGTTTATTTAAATTTAGAACATTACACTTTTTTATTTAAAAGTTATTTAGAAGGCTGCATCAAAATAGGCTTTTCCTCCATTTGAAAAGGAATTATAAATGCTAAAGGATGCATGAGTTTGAACATGTTCACCTTTGTATTATCGTATATATTATTAATTTATTTTAAAATCTTTGAAGTCTTCGCTAGCATCATGAGTGAATTCAATTTCTATACAGGATCCATGGTAACACAACATTTCATGTTCAGGGATGCATTAAAGGTATATTACTCCGTTCAAGTAACGGTGTTCAGTTTGTCAAAATAATCTAGAAATGACTATTTTTGGGCATTTAAGATTAACTAATTCTTCTATTATTCTTCAAAAGGAAACGTTATCTACCACCCCATTTCTGGACCTTACCATTTTGTTGAATATATGTCATTCTACCTAAGGTCAACCCCTGTGGCATGCCACTAAGGAAAACCATATTTACCAGCCCAATTCTAGACCTTCCTTTTTTGTTGAGTAGATGTCATTCTGCTTAAGGTCAACCCTCTATGTGTTACTAAGTTGGGAGTACACGCTGCCATCTCGCCAATCTTAAAAACATATCTCATTTTCTCATCTGGCAAATATTGTAGGGGGCCAATTTAAATTAATGTAAAATGATGTGATGAGCTCTAGGGAGAGTGAAGCAAAAGATGCAATTTACTAGACCACATTGCATGAATTACTTATCCATCATAAAACACTAAAATTGTAGTTGGCACGACTGAAAATTTTCCTTCTTTATCCCTCCATTTATGCATTTCTTTCCTCTCGAGTCCAGTTTCACAAAGTTGAATGCAAATATGTTGTAATTTGAGGGATCATCTTAGCTGTTGCACTTGAATTTTATTTAAATACTTATTAAAGATTTCACAAATAAGTTGCATTAGACAATTTTTTTGCATCTAAAGAACACCCCCTCTAAACATGTGTGCCATTGGTTATTCCCCATGCTCTTCCCTTAATAACCTCTTGATTGTGCTTCTATGATTAAGGTTATTATCCAGAACTTAAGACTTCCACCATTTTTTCACAAATTCTTTGTGTGCCAGAATGTTGCCCTACAGAGGAGGAGAAAGAATGATACAAGGAAACAATATAAAACGCTGGCCTCATTGACCAAATCATAGCGTTTACACATGTTGACAACCAACCTTTGCTTAAAAGATAATGAGCAGTGCCAAGCAACAATTAACAACGTATTAGTGTGAGAATCTCTCTCTCTCCACACACACACATATATATATATAATACACCACAACACCCAAAGCCTCCTAGCTTGATTTCAAAGATATCCTATCCAGGTACAAGCACACTTGTCATAGGCTTGACCCTAGGTTATCATCCCATAGATCTCTTACACTAAAAATCTGCACACTATGGTAACCCAGTTTTTCACTGAAAGAATAAGGTCCAATAATCAACATGCAAATTCCAAAATACATTACTAAATTCTCACCATATACGCTTGAATTTACCACAAATAATTCTCATTCATAACTAACTAGACAAAATCAGATTCTAACTCCTAATGAAATCAATAACAAAAGAATGATAATCGACCATACTTACCGTTAGAATTACATTTATCTAGTGATTGTTGAAAACCAACAATGTTGTCACACCATTTATGATTCAACCGAGATTTAAATCCACAGCTGTTGTTTCTTGCTGCAATTTGAATAAATATACAATTATAGGACTGACGTCCTCCTGGAACTGTAGAAGGTCATTAAAGATGAGCCTCGCAGTCAAATACTGATCTCCATGGAAGCAAAAGATCAATAATAAGTGCACGCAAGAGATATCGGTACAAGCACATTAGATTGAGTTGTAGGGCTGTGAAAAACCAGTATCCGTTGCCCACTGCTATGAAATCCTACTATATGTCATTGGGTGGTATTACGTGTTTGATTATCCCGAGTTTCAGACCATAATATAAATAACGGGATAAATAAATGGCAATAACAGAGAAAATAAAGAATATTTATGATAACTGTTTATAAACTGTAACCATCAAGTGGCAATGGTGTTTCACATACTTGTTTGGCTTAATTTAGATACGCATTGTTGTAATGATGCATGTCCTTTCTTTTCCCTTTCATAGCTCCCTTATTGGGTGTATGCATCACCAATAATCACCACAAGAACAAAGTCCATTCTTGAAATGATGAAAACGATTAGTGTCCCTCACAATAATTTCTCGCTCGGTAATTTTGGAAATAAACTTTGTTGCGGTGTGGCAATCCCCACAAACACGGAGGTTCTTCGTGATCCGAATAGTTGTCTTATTACATGTGTTGATAAGCCCAAATACAATGGCAAGCCTCTCACTGTGGCTGCAAAGAATGCGTTCCTTCTCAGCTTCCTCAAGATCATGCAACACGAAACTGGTATTTGGCACATATCCTGCCAGTTTCATTTGCTCAGTCAAGTTTTCTAGTGTGGCATAAATTTTTTCTATTTGCGGGTGAAATTTGTCTCCTACAACAAATACGTGCACCTTGTTTTGAAATTCAATCCAACTGCATCCAGGGTTCTTCTTTATACCCCTATCTTTCATCATTTTTCTAACCTTTCGTACATCATCCCACCTGCCCTCTGCAGCATAAATATTTGATAGAAGCACATAATTTCCTTCATTTTCAGGCTCTAGATCAAAAAGTCGTTCTGCAACATATTTTCCTAGCTCTACATTACCGTAGTTTCTGCAGGCACCCAACAAGGATCCCCACACACTACGATTAGGTTCAAATGGCATGTTTCGAACAAATTCATAGGCTTCATGCAGCTTCCCAGCACGGCTGAGGAGGTCAACCATGCAGGCAGAGTGCTCCATGTTAGGAGTAATGTGATAAATACGGCTTATTTGATCGAAGCATTGCCAACCTTCCTCCACTAGACCTGCATGACTGCATGCAGATAGAATGCTGGTGAAGGTGATTTCATCTGGTCTCATTCCCAGCTTTTGCATTTGATAAAAGAGGTTAAGTGCTTGCTTGCCATGCCCATGCATACCATACCCTGCAATCATCGCATTCCATGAGACCAAATCCCTTTGAGAAATCTTACTGAACCAGATTTCTGCATCCTCTACACTCCCACATTTGACGTACATGTCTATAAGAGCACTCCCAACAATAGTATTCCCCTCCAGCCCTCTTCTGACTATGTAGTCATGGATTTCTTTGCCATGTTGCAGAGCAGCTAAGTGTGCACAAGCTGAAAGAACACTCACAATAGTGAATGCATCAGGCCGAACAGCTGCGCGTTGCATTTCACCAAAGAACTCTAAGACCTTATTACAGTGTGAATTTTGAGCATATCCCCCAATCATCACATTCCATGCAATGACATCTTTCTTAGACATTTTCTTAAACACTTGGAGAGCATCTCCTACACTCCCACACTTGGCATACAGGTCCATAACAGCACTCACTACAATGACATTCAGTACAATTCCACTTCTGATAGTGTAAGCATGGATCTCTTTGCCATGTTCCAGAGCCGCCAAATGAGCACACGCCGGAAGAACACTTGAGATGCTGAGCGAACTCGGCTTCTCACCAACCTGCTGCATTCTTCTAAACAGCTTCAATGCTTCATTACAATATCCATCCTGTGCATACCCCGAAATCATAGCATTCCATGAAGCAACATCTCTCTGGGGTATTCTCTCAAACAGATGGAGTGCATCTTCTATGCTTCCACATTTTGCATACATGCTAACAAGACCATTCCTCACAAGCCCATCTGCCTCAAATCCATTCCTAATCACACAGCCATGGACCTCTTTTCCCAGCCGAAGGCTTTCCTTCTGCGCACACGCAGGAAGAAAACCCACCATCGTCGTCGAATTGGGTTTTACCCCTTCCATTACCATTCTCCGAAGAAGCCCAGCAGCATCCCCAAATAGATGATTATTCACATATCCTGATATCATCCCATTCCAGGACACCACATCCCTTTGAGACATTTTGTCAAACACATCGCGTGCATCGTCCAAATTCCCACATTTCGAATACATGGCAGCAAGTGCATTTCCCACATAAACATCCGACTCCAACCCGCATCTCACAACATCTTCATGAACATCCTTTCCCTCTTCCAGATTCCCCAAGCTCGTGCACGCCTTGAGAACATTCACAAACGTAAAACTATCGGGTAAAACACCCGCGCGCCGCATTTGGCAATACAGCACAAGAACCTCCTCATTATTTCCCTGTGCAGCATATCCTCTGATCATCGCATTCCATGAAAATACATTCGGATTCCTTATTCCATCAAAAACCAACCGAGCCTCCGCTAAGCTCCCACACTTGCCATACATGGTGACAACGTTTGTTTCTAAGAAAACATTCTGATTAGCTACATTTCTGATAATGTGGGTATGCACTTGCCTACCTTCTGCCAGCGTTTTTTCGTCTCCGCAGGCCTGTAATAGACAAGCATAGGTTGAGGACTCGACCTGAATGTTTTGCCGGTCCATGGCGTGTAAAATGCCAAGCGCTTCCGTCACTTGTCCGTTTCTGCAGAGTTCGGAGATGTGGTTGATCTGATGAAATTGGGAATTCAATGGCTTATCTTGTTGTTTCAATGGCAGTGCTGAGCTGCAGATGAATTGATTTCGGTTGGGTTTCAGAGGTGCAAGTGTTTTCTGGTTCACTAGATTTGGTAATTTTTGTGAGAATGCCAGAGCTTCCCTTGGGACATTGAAGGAATAGAGTGGCGTACAGTGAAAAAAATGCATCAGGCGGTCTGTCAGTTTCATTTACGGGTGAGCTTGCAGGCCACATGAGAGTTTTAAGAAGGAATGCAAAATCTCTGAGAGCTGAACTCTAATTCAAATCCGAATATTTTCACTGCATTTCGGCAAAAAAATATTCCTTGGTATGGAATTGTTGAGATGATGT
Source organism: Pinus taeda (assembly GCA_000404065.3). Lineage (NCBI taxonomy): Eukaryota > Viridiplantae > Streptophyta > Pinopsida > Pinales > Pinaceae > Pinus > Pinus taeda. The sequence goes on from APFE030984944.1 coordinate 23,629, forward strand.
TCTGATACTTGAAATGGAGTTGTAGATTTTGATGAAGCTGTAGATTTGAAGGGTTGAAATAGCCATCCTTATTCGATCTTTTCGGGAATATTTGAACAGGAGTGACGAGAGTCGAAATGGCCATCCTTAATTTTTTCGGGAATATTTGGACAGAAGTGAGGTCAAGAAAAACCTAGGCCTCCCTACTCTCGTTCTCCCTGTTCTTCTTGGAATCGAGTTAAGTTCAACGGGTTTAGATTGCATAAATTTGAAAAAAATTATGGTGATTATTGCAAAAAGATTTCTCAATAATCAATATAGTGTTAAAAAGTTGAAGAGGAAGAGGAATGTTAAAGAGGACAGGGGAGTGTTATAGCAATTTAAAAAAGGATTTGGTATGATTGTTATTAATTGGAATTAGAAATATACATATATATTTAAAGAAATATACAATTAAACTATAATGTAAGATAAATACTTTGTATGAATTTACCAAAGGATAAAGGAAAAGATACCAAAAAAGTTTTACTTATTTTTTCACTTGTAATTTTTATTTTGATAATTAAAGGGAGAGGAGATTTGAGAAGTTGGAAGAATACAATTTTCTTTTGAAGGTTTTTTTGGCCTAGGTCCATGATTAAGTTGCTTAGAACTCTAAAATATTTCACTAAATTTTATCACAAAAAAATTGATCATCTAGTCTAATTTACTAGATGGATTGTATACCTGTAAAGCCAATTTTGCCATAGTAAAATTGCTTTTATCATGAGAAATTACTTAACAAACCAACTTTAACTTTGTTAAGTAATTTATAATCAAACTCGTGAAAAATAATTAAATAAACGACTATTTATTTGATTTTCTTCTAGGAATAATTAATTAAACCATTGTTCGATTATTATTCCTTGTAATATTTGACCCAATTATGAAAAATAAACAGATAAATAATTAATTATCTTATTTTTCTCTAAGAATAATTAATTAACCACTCATTAATTATTATTCTTTGTCAAATTTGACTAAATCATTTAGGAATAATTAAATAAAGCATTATTTGTTTATTATTTCTTAACCAATTTCTTGAGATGATAAATAAATAATTTATTTCTAAATAAAAGTTTAAATAATTTTTTCCTCTTAATCAAATATAATAAAATATTTCAAGTAGTTATTCCAAGAATGGAGTTAGTAATATTTTATTATTGCTCATTATTCGATAATAACTCAATATTTTGTTATAAATAGAAGGGTTTTCCATTCACTATTCACTTTTGATTATTTTCATTGTTGCACTCATTGTTGTAACTCTGATTATTATCATTGTCGCACATCATTCCTTCCATTTGAGTTCCCATTGAGATCAAACATTTTATTTGTTGGGTTTACACATTATAAATGAGAGAGACTCTACACAAGCTGAAAAAGTTTGAGGATAGCCAAGAACCCATCCCATAGAGGGGGATCGGTAACATTTATTTGTTCCTTTCACAGGTGTTATAATAAAATATATTATTTGTAGATCTAGTTTCCATTGGATGATTGCAGTTATTATTGTTTCTTTTTGTTGTTTAACTATGATTTTGGCATAGATCAAGGCTTTGGAAGGTTTTGTTTCTATTACTGCAGATCTACAATGTTTAGTAGCAATTTATATTGTTGATATTGTTTTTCATCCACGGTCTTAACTGAGTTCTTTTTGTACATCTTTGAGAAAAACACTACAACAAAATTGGCGACTCCACTGGTTTTATACTTCAGATCCAGAAACTTGGGTGACCTTCGGTTTTCAGCTTAGGTTTCTTCTTTTCTCAGTCTTTTAATTTTTCCTAGCTTTTTAACCCTAGATTTGTTAAATTTCTGACTTCTGCAAGCTTTTTGCTTTTTTCCACAGGTCATAGGAACCAACCGCGATCTCACCTAAAAACAGGCAAGTACCTGCAATTTTAGGGTTTCCGGGTTTTTATCAGATCTATTTTTGGGTTTTGCTGAGAGTTGTTTGCTAGGTTGTTTGACCTTTGTCTCATCCCGCTTATGCCTTGATCTACTCTGATTTACTTGTCGAAGTGGAATTTAGCCCCTAGAGCTAGTACACTTCCACCTTTATAGGAGGAGTTTAGCTAAGTGAGTAGTCTGAGTTTCTGCAACACTTTCAGCCATATTTTCCAGATTTGTTCCCTTCCGTTTTAGATCTATCAAGATAGGTTGTCACCATCCTTAGTTTCATATCAAAAAAAATTTGGTCATTGGCCTTAGGGTCCCATCGATTGCCCTCGGTGTTTCACCCATTTCCCTATCTTTTTGCAGTGATCTTCCTCTCTGGTTTTTTGTTGTTGCTGCACCACTTTCCAACAGCCTAGTGTCACTTGATCCTAGTCACACCGAAAATTAGATCCCTTGACCTTTTTAATGTGTTTTCCGGTGATTTAGCCATCAACCAGCGCAGTGTTTGCAAACCCAGTTTGGGTGGGGTTTAGTTACTTGTTTTGTTGTTCATTTTTTATTTCAGTTTATTTTCAGCAAGTTTTTTTCTTTTTTTACAAACATGATTTGGGCGTAATCAATAAATACACTTGCACACACAAGCACACCTTAAGCGAAGGGTGCTTGGTTTACACTGGCAAGCCAAGACTTAACATAATAAATTTATCTCATCTCATCGAGACAAAGACATGTTGTTGATCTCCCTTCACCATTTTTGTGTCACGTGTATCTTACCACCATTATGCCCCTAAGGTGTTTGTCACGGAGACTATTAGGCCTTCACCCCCAGTTTCTGCTTAGGCATATTACTCCTCATCATTAGGTTCGAGTTCACAGCCCTTTGAGTCCCCATACTAACTCTTCTCCTGGTTCATCCGATTCCTCATTTGATTTTGAGCCTCCTTCACCATATTTGGACCCACAGCTAGTGCAGGAACCCACCCTGTTGTTGGATCTGGTTCTATCCTAGTAGTCACATCAAGCGAAACAGTCTTAAGAACCATTCTGGCAACCCCCATGCTCCCGTTTATGGTTGGGCTAAGTTTACCAGATTTTATCCAGTTGATAAATGACCCCATCTTACCACCATTATGCCCCTAAGGCGTTTGTCACAGAGACTATTAGGCCTTCACTCCCAATTTCCGCTTGGGCATATTACTCCTCATCGCCGGGTTCGAGTTCACAGCCCTTCGAGTCCCCATACTAACTCTTCTCCTGGTTCATCTGATTCCTCATTTGATTTCGAGCCTCCTTCACCGCATATTGTCACCATGTTTGGACCCATAGCTGGTGCAGGAACCCACCCTGGTGTTGGCTCTGGTTCTATCCTAGTAGTCACATCAAGCAAAACAGTCTTAGGAACCATTCTGGCAACCCCCATGCTCCCGTTTATGGCTGGGTTAAGTCTAAAAGATTTTAGCCAGTTGATAAATGACCCCATACACCACAATGTTGGTTGGCCTTCTATGTTGACTAAAATTTCCTCGGATATCCCAAAGTTTGAGGGTATTGCTGGAGAGGATCCTACCAACTGTATCCGCTCCTTCCATATGAGGTGTTCGTCTAAATCCATATTGATGACTCCATTCGTCTTCGGCTCTTCCAACACACACTCACTAGAGACGCTACCAAATGGTATGTAGACCATCCCGCTGCATCTCATTCCATTTTCATGCTAAAGCATTCCTCTCATATTTCCAGTTACCTCTCCGGTACAACACTGGTACATAGTTATTGACCTCATTTCATCAATCCTCTGCCACTCACCTTTCCGACCATGTTCAAGAGTGGCATCGAAGGAGGAGACATGTCATGCCCTGCCCTTCGAAGACCATGTCTATCTAAATTGGTTTCTTAGGAGCCTTTAAGCACCCAATGGAAAACATGTCGCATCCCATTTTCCTCAGACCAAGGAAGAATCTTTCCAAACCACTCTACGATATGACTTGGTTTATGCACAATTTGATTATGTCTATACCATCATTCCAAACCTCCTTCGTCTTGGAAGTGCCAGTGCACCTGGGGCATCTCACGCCGCCGATGGTATCATTGGAACCCTTTCACACCCTTTGCCATATACTTAGAAAACTTATGGCTATTTGTAGGGGGCACCAGTTCCTCTAACACTCATGCCCCTCCTGCTATCAACATGTTTTCAGGGCCCCAACCTGTCTACCAAACTGTTGCACCTCCTTATTCACAACGGAGTGCTCCAACCCCTCAAGCATTAGTACCACAACCTCCCATGCATCCTCAACCCCAGCAGCCACCGCCCCCTCAGGGTCAAGTGTTTGCACAATAAAGTGCGAGTAATCCCCAAAATTCGAAGAAAAATAATAAGGGAAAGGGTAATAGGTGTAACTAGTGTAATCAAGGTAATCAACCTAGTGAACCCCAAGAGAACCAGTCTAACACTAACAACCAGCAACAGAGCAGTCAGCCCAAGTAGAACAAGGCTATTCGTATGAACAAGCCTTGTGCATGTTGTGGTGTACATGGCCATTATACACATGAGTGTCCTCTCTTACCCTAGATGCGTCAAATGTGGGAAGCTCAAGCAGCTTCTAGAGGTCAACAATCACCTTAGAATCATGCACCATCTCAATCGACAGTGCTTATAAATCCTTTCCCATAGCAAGGATTTTTTGTTGCTCAACCTCAGCCTAGTCAAGCAGCCCATTCCCCCCAACCTTTTGGTCCTGGTGACTACCATATCCTTGTGATGAATTCTGATGAGGTTAACCCCTCTGATATCAACCTGCAAACTTGGTCGTGTCAATATGACAAGCCATCAACTTCGTCCACCACTAAGTCCAAAACCAAAGCATCTACTGAGCCTCTTACGACACCAAACATTCCGTTACAGATCCCTCAACCTAAATTTGATGCCATTCCTAAGATCCCCAAGGGATCATTATGTCGTAATGCAGCTTCTAATCGCGTTGCCCATACATATAGTATAGTAGACGACTTGGCGCAATCACCTACTGCCATGTCGATGTTGGAAGTACTCTAGTTGTGCCCGTCTCAAAAGAAATCTCTACTAACCACCTTGGGTGCAATATATCCTTCTAACGATCATTTGATTGTCTTCCCCGTTGATAAATCAGAACATCCCCCATTGCCTTCATCTGTTGCTTTCCAGATACCAGTTTGAGTCCGTAATGCCATAATCTCCTGATGCATTATTGATGAAGGTGCATCCACCTGTGTGATGTCCGCTACCATATGGAAACAACTTAAGTCACTTGATTTGTCTCCCTCCACCATCACTTTGCGTGCTTAGGACGGACACTCCTCTTAGCCCCTTGGCATGTACCGCAACTATCCAGTGACCCTTGTGGGCAAGATTGTTCATGTCGACATTGAGGTTATTGATGCCCCTTTGGATTACAACATTATCTTAGGTCATAGTTACACATAGGCCATGTCAGTCGTCGCATCCGCAATGTTCCGCAATATGTGCTTCCCCCATGAAGGGAAGATCGTTAACATTGATCAATTGACTTACTACGAGTCGACAATCGTAACCTCCCCCGAGTCCATTATCTCATCTGTGTCAAATAAGCAGTCTCCCACTCCTCTTACCAGTGTTTTACTCAGAGTCTATAAAGGTTCCTCGTTGTTGGGTGCTTTCCTTGGTCCTCCCCCTCTCATCTCAGAGCCTAACTCTATGAGTGTTTACATGTTACAACTGTCATAGGTTGATCTCAAGCAGTCTGGTACATCTGATCAACATCTAGCTCCTCAACACCCTATTGTTGCCATCCTAGCTGAGCCCTATGGATCCACCCCTCAGGACCTCCTCCGTTTGTGGGTCCCTCTCCTATGTTTCCACCAGGAATTTTTCCTCCAGGTCTCAACCATCCAGGAGCTATTCCATCGGGACATTACCCTGTAGGCTGAATACCTTTTTTATTTGTCCCTCCAGGAGTATATTCTATCCGTGTCATGGCTTCGTTGGTCCTTCCTAACATGAATTTGGGGATCCCATTATGGTACATCAGTCCCCCTGCAAGCATTCCACCTAGTCAGTTAATACCTTATCATGTTTTGACCCCGGTTCAATTGGTCCCTAAGGCCCTTGTTGCTGCTCAGTTCCATCACAACCTCAACATGAACCAACTCTTGTTGCGTAAGCATCTAGACAGGGGGGAAATCTAAAAGGAAAGAACCAAAGGAGAAGGCTCCCCAAGCTCCTCCATCCCCTAAGGCCCCAAAGCTATCACCTCCGTGTGCTTTGTTTAAAGTTGTTGGGCATGCCACCAATAATTGTCCCGAACTGCCTCATCTCAAACCTTTGG